>JXPH01054510.1:0-12890 GCA_001014845.1 Mochlonyx cinctipes | reverse complement strand
AGAGTATTGGAATGGATCTGTTTATTTCTTTTAAATTTTGATAGGAATTGTTCTAGAGTTCTTGGGATGAGCAGGTTATAGAAATTATGAGGAGTCAATGAAATTTAAAGAGACAGCAGGAAGCAGACGCTACAATTTTCGGCACAAATGTATGCAGATAAATTTCTTTTTACTGATTAACATGTCCAAAATACAAGTGAAAAAAATCAGCTGTTTAAATTACAGTAATATTTAGCGTACTTAAGTTGACCGACATAAAATGGCAGTGCCTAATTATTTTTTAAAAGGGAAACCTTCGGAAACTACAAAAGAAACCTCATATAAATTATATAATAAAAGTGACTGGTGTGGTGTTCACGTTTTTTCTAAGCCAATGACCGGTTATTATAAGGCGTGCAACATAACTCTAAATCCGGTAGAGGAAAAAATGCAGAAAAAGCAATACTTTTTCCAAACAGATTGACAGTGATTAAAACAAATTCAGAAAATTAAATAATATATCCAACAAATGTGAGAAAAATAATAAATAAAACGTGGGTATGTCAAGGAGAACCAATGTTGCCATATTTCCACCATTCTTACTCCATTACATATTATGTATTGAATTAAAANTTGTCATATTTTATCTTAGAGTCCTTTTGAGGACTAGTACGGTTCTTTCATTTCGATTTCCCTTCGTACCCTCTGTACACAGTAGTAAAAATTGTCTCCGGAAAACTCTCCATACTACGAATAAATTTAATGCATTATTTGTGGCCTGAACGTAAACAAAACACGCACACTAGTACACTACATACCCAGAATGAACACTAATTTATGCGCCTATAATCATAAAAAAAACATTTTTTGAATTGTTTTCAATTACTTCAGCATTATGTTTTTTAATGTTCGTGCACATAAATTTTGTGTAAATTTGTGAGTTTAAACATTTTACATACAGACAGAATTACAATTCAAAAGCAAATGCCAAGACACACAATCTGTTCTTTTATGAATTTATGATCTATAATGTAATTGAATTAAACTTTTATTAGCCTCATGTTCTCTGCTACCATACCATTCTCCTTAACAGATACTATATTGTACCTCAAATAATTTCAATTTTTAAACCATATATTTCACTTTATCATGAAATACATTTTGTTCATGTATCACAAAATTAACTATGTGGATAATTTATGTTTTATGTTTCACGATTATTAACTACCTATGCGCTTTTTCTACAACTTTACTTTTGATTTGAAGCGATAGTTTTTGGTGTCGTATGGATATACTATACGACACGGCATTATAAATTTTTGATTTATACATTTGAACTAAACTGATCATAACGCTTCGCAGTAATATCGTTTATAAATCGTGAAAGTATAACAAACTAGATTCAATAATATGGACAAGCCCTCCCCTATTATCTCAAAACCTTGGAACTAAAAACACTCTTTCTAACTCTTTATACAGAAAGTATTTACATTCCGTTGGTTTGTTTATATGACAAAACTCCAGAAAACATTTGGAATGGTACTACATAAAAATTGAGACAGGCTCTCGCATATATGTCAAATTCGTTTGGTGGACTTAAGTACCAAAAACCATTAAATGTGGCTTAATTATGAATTATAAAAGATCTCTATTATTAATTTTTCAGTTGTTGGGTTGAATTCTTGCGGATGCCCGAGCACTCTAATATTTAAGGTGATAAAACAGCTTGGGTAGGCTCTTCTTACTGTAACCTCAGGAGTCAGTCAGAGCCATGGCTCTTTCCAAAATGTAGTTCCTCTCAATAAACGAGTGATGGTCGCTTACAGAGTATTTCAACTACTGGTGGTCAGGACACCAAGCTGTTTAGCACACATTTCCAACCTCCCTCTCCTCTATTTAATGCATACATGTCAAAGATACACTAAACGAGGCTCGCATGTCTCATATGTCAAATCCGTTTACACTGAGAGAAAACTCGTTTGTTGGGGAGGTTGGGAGAAACAAGATCTTGTTTGACCTTGGTTGAGAGAAACTAGCTAAACGTAAAAAAGGTGAAATCAATTTTGTTTAGTACAAACAAAATATTGTTTGCCACAAAAAAGAATTCTTGTTCCAGAGAAACAAGATGAGTATACAAAAATAACATTAAAGTACCAAACAAGTCTTGTGTTGTTATGGCTAGTCGGGCCTTCAGGAAGGGAAGGGAGAAAAAAAGTCTTGTGTTGCTGGAACAATTCACAAGCAAGGTCTTGCTAGTTGTTTTGTTCAAACAATTTACCCTGTTTGTCATTTAAAAAAATATATTTCAAGTCCCAAACAAGATTTTGTTTGCCCCAATTAGCTGCCTAGCCAGTTTGTTTGCAAAACAATATTTATTTCATCTTTAGTAGGTACTTTCATCAACTAACTGTTTTGGTCTAGTGAGTGGATAAGAAGCGGGATAAGACCCGCTTTACGTTACTTGTTTGTTTCTCTCAAACATGGTTCTTGTTTGCAGAAACCAACCCATTTTATGCAGTTGGTTGGGAGAAACAAGATTATTGTTCGACCTTATTGATGAAAATCCTGACAAAAACAAGAAATTATTTTTCATTAATAAAATCTTATTTCTGACAAACAACATCTTGTTTGTCTAAAATCCAGGGTGAACAGTTGAGACAAACGAGAATCATGCTTGAGCGAACGAGATCTTGTTTCAAACAAAAAAGAATTTCAACGAAAAACTTAAAAAATACGACATTGTCGATATCTCTAAGTCATGAGACCCGCCTCTTAACCACTATACTTAACCAGTTACTTAAAAGTACCCTACTAAATATTAACTGCAAGATAGATGTTTACATACTTTGGTAACTGTTCTTGCTTGGAAGCCTGTTTGGTACTTAAAAAAATATATTTTAAATTTTGTGAGTATGTATATCAAAATAATATCTTGTTTGAGTCTCATAATATAAGTTATTTGAACAAGATGCCAAGTAAGGCAGTGAAACAAGATTGTATTGGGCACTTGTGAAATAGAGGTTAATTAAACTTATTTTAAACAACAATTACTAGTTAGGATTCTGCAAGTTGCAACAACTTTCAGTATTCTTCTCTCTATGAGAAGCATAAAATTAAGATCATACAAATTTACAGGAAACAAGTTTAAATTCCGCTCAAAATATTGCATGTCTCATATTTCAGCTCTTCCCACTGATCAATTTAGAAACCGTATAATGAAGAAAAATGTGTCTGAATCTCCTCCTTTTCATTTCCTCTTCATTGAGCATACATTTGACAAGTGGAGAAACCACTGTGAATATCAAAAAAATTATTAATTTCATTCCGCAAAAAAAAACTTCAATAAATAAATATTCACATATTTATATCTCGATATCAAAATCGTAAAGGTGTAACAAGCAACAAGTTTGCATAGACATGCGACGTGACACACTAAACTTAACTTTCTTGGCTCCTTAGATACTCTGTCCGCATTTTCAATTCATATTCTTATCTACCCTTTTTACTTGTTTTGGTTCACTTCATTATAAACAGATGCATCTCTTTAATAAACTCTCAGTGTTGTATTATATACAAGAGAGTATCAAATGTTATTTGCAATTTAGAACGAAGAAAATAAATATATATGATCTCACTATCATGTAGGGTGGGCCGTACTCTGCAAAAATCGGAAAATCATAAAAAAGTTGCTCATATCAAAAACAAGCAAAAAATTGTTCTGATAGCATACCCGAATTTTGAGTTTTTACTCCGGCAAAATCGCTTTGAAGTTTGAATGGTCCGTTGAAAAACGGATAGCTTTTTAAAAAGGAAATATATAGAATTGTTTGAAAAATCTGGAGATTTTCTTTTTTTTATAACTTTTGCACGTTTGGTTGGAAACAGATAAAATCTTCACGATTCAAAATTCGGGTATGCAGTAGAACAATTTTTTGCGTGCTTTTGATGGGAGTAACTTTAAAAAGGAGCTTTGTTGGTATTTCCGATTTTTGCAGAGTACGGCCCACCCTAATCCAGTCTTATCTTAATGGAACTGGTTCTTCTTTTATTTTCTTATTATCTTTCACTTTATGTATTGAATTGCATTTAATTAAAATTAGTTTCACACATAAACCATTAGAGCACGAATTAGAAAATCACATGTTGCAAAAACAGGTGCCCTTGAACAGTCACCAAACCTCAACATTACATTATACAATACAATCTTTGTATATTAGGGTGATTCAAACATGCATCGAAGTATTTAATTTATACAGGACTGCGAAATCAAGGTGTCTTCTTTCTTTTGATACCAAGAAAGTATTTCTGGTTTGATGATTTAACGAGTTATAGCTATTTCCCTACGACTTACGAGTGTTAAAACGAAATTTCTCGAACTTAAACTCAAATATCTCAACAGCCCGAAGAGCTATCAGATTTCTATGGACAGACAGATTTGACAACATGTGTACTCTCTTGATATGTCTAGAATATTTTTCAAACAAATTCTATTAATGAAATTTTTGAAGTTAAAAACCTCAATTTCTTAGTTCAAGCCTCGAGAACCGATGCTGCTAAAAATCAGAAAAAATACTGTTGGAATTGTACATTAAGTGCCCTCCTTAAAGAAGTGATGATGAAAAAATCACCAAAAATATCCCTAGAAATGATACACGCTTTTCAAAGGTCATTCACCTCAAATTTTGACGTGTTGTGTCAGAAGAAGTGTAAGTCTTAAAGTGTTAAAAATATAGGAAAAACCATCATTTGACCAAAAATCAATTCATGTCTAATTTCGCTGCTTTTCAAAAAAAAAAAAAATTCCATGTTTTCATAATTTCTTAATTCTTGCTTCTGTAGCACAGCGTTAGAGAGCGTGCTTCGTGTGCAAGAGATCTTATGTTTTGAGCCAAATATCTTTAATTATAAATTCTTTTTAATTTTATTTCCGTACATTTTCCTTTCGTCTGGAATTTTGCCGTTTTGAAGACTGGCACAATAGCTGTCAGTCGTCAAGACTGGGAAATTTCTGTTATTTTTATAATACTGTAAGCACTCCATATAAATATGGAAAATATTTATTCAAGTTTATTGATTTCTGGAACTTCAACTTTTAGTATCTAAAACGATTACATCGTCAAAAATTTAAAAATGGACAAAAAACTGGCCTTCAAAACTTCTCGGACCGGTAGCGCTATCGATTTTTTCTTTTTTCCAATTGGACCCAAATTGTTTTGAAATTTTTTCTAGACCCAAACGTATCTTTTTGGAGGACCACCCCATTGCAATTTCTAAAGTGAAGTCAATAAGGACCACCCTACTGTACATAGACTTATTCGCTCAAGCTTGAATTAAATTTAATTAATTTAACAAAATGATTGAGCAAATAAAAGCAAAAGCGAAAATGTAAATTCATTTTAATCTTAATGTTAAAATAAATACACAAAATATAATTTTATGGGAATGATCGAATGCGTAACATGAAATTAACAGAAACGATTTCTTATCACGAACCATCTAAACATGAATTAAGAAGTATTAGGTGATGAATGATAATTTGCGCGAACAACATTTGGATTTGGTTTTAGCTGCGGCGATGGATGTCATCATCAAATGTTTGACCTTGACTAGCTGTTGCATAGTAATTTTTTCGGTTAACAGATGGAAAAACTGAACGCTTGCTTATTTTTAGATATTTTGTGATGACATGTGTGTGAAGGTCAGTACCAGCGAATTATTTTGAAATAGGATCCAGTTTTTTCATTTATTAATATGTGTGATACTATATAGCTATATAAAATATTTATTTAGGTTCTGGTTTGCGTATCTTGAACGATGTGATAAAATCGAACAATGATATAAAATCGTATTGGATATATAGCTGTGGGTATATTTTGTATAATTCTAGTGCTTCGTTATCAGCAGATGGTTTGACGACAAAGAGAAAACTAATACATCGAGACCATTAGAAACTTTAGAGTACTTTAAAAGCATGCTAAAAGACTGAACAAGTTGCATAATTTCGAATTTCAAGTGGAGTATAGAAAAGTTGACGACCGGGTGGTTGACTGGTTAGCATGCTAGCCTCACATCCACTAGGTTCTGGGTTCGATTCCCGGTACAAACTGCTGTGTTCATTTAATTGGATTGTTGATTTTCAGTTTGTGATAAATCTGAATTGTCGATATTTCTATAAGTAGAACACAGAACAGTCAGTCTGTGAAATATACATACACCTACTACCATCTACAATTATATAACCTATTATTGTGGTGGTATATGTGTGTATGTCAGGTTAGTCAGTTTCCTTGTAATAAAAACTGAACATGGCTTGATGGGCTCAATGAGCAGGAAACAAAGTACAGGCAAACAGCCAATAGACGGCTTCGACTGAATGATTTAAAAGTAGGATAGTGAGAAGGACATGAGAAAGGTCGACCAGATAGCTTGAGCCGCAAGTTGGTATTTTCTAAACCAAATAACAAGTCAACTAAATATCTTGGAAATAAAAAAAGGTGCTCATACAGAATTGAAAGGAAAAAGATGATTGGCAGAACAGAAGGAAGTGGTTTGCACCTACTGCCAAGAAAAAGAGAAGCTACCGAAAACCCAAAAACAGGCTTTTTGGTAGGTTACTATGAATTGTCAATTGAATCCAAGTTCACATTTTAATTTCCCACTTATCCGACGTGAACTCGAACATCCAGAACAAGCCTGCAAAGGAAGGGGAAACAATAACTTTCTCGATTTATAATCTTTTGGAGTGCTGTAAAACCTTGTGAAACTTGTGTATCGTTAACAGATTGAATTCATGGTGAGGAACCAGTCGACTCCTCACTTATCAGAGAACATTCTAGGTATTAGTCGACCTACAGATTATAGTAGGCTCCGAACTACCACAGTTTGAATGGTTATGCTGATGAGTTACTAGTTCATTGAGCCCATCAAGTCTTGTTCAATTTTTGCTGCAAGGAAGCTGACTAACCTCTTTGACATGCATACCATTCAAACGTCTTCCACCGAGGCTAACTCGAGGCTAATTTCATCATCACGGGTTGGATTTAAACCCATACCCTGTAGTTGATAGGCAGAAGGTCTACCGATCAAGCCACATTGGCAGTCCGATTTGTGATTTTAAGCACTTACGATCAATATATACATAAGAAAATGGTATAAGAATAAATTTTCTAGCACGAATAAACTCAAGAGACAAAAGATGCAGTTTATTACTCTTTGCTTCAAAAATTTTGTCAAGGGCTGTCAAAATTATGGTGTATAGTTGGACTACGACAGACAAAGTTATGAAGGAACTCGGGCTTTTTGCGTTAGCGAACAACTCTAAATTCTTTCCAAAAATATTTTAATATGAAAGATCCAATACTAAAGTTTTATTGCCAGTTGAACAACACCAATCACATTGACACGAGCGTTATTCACATGCACCAACCAAAAAATTACCAATGTCAATTATTACGCGAGTAGACCAGTTATTTGTTCGGTTATTTGAGAAATGTCAATTTAAAAATACGTCAAAATAATATATTGTTGACATATTTTTATCTCAAATTCAGGTAGTAGTGGCACAACTTTTAAGCAATAAATTTGATAGTTTTCGTTGTAAATACTAACACATTTATTTTAAGAGGCAAACAAATTTTTGACAGATCTGTGGTATATTTTTTTACACCCGGTAAAAAATTGAGCATAGACGATTTGAATTACATTTACAGAGATGTCATTGTAACTATTAAACTTACGTCAATGCAATTGGTGTTGGTGCATATACGTGTTACATCTTGGCAAGACGCAAACCCGAATGCATCCACATCTTAAGATAGGCTTTCAATCTATAACTGTTATAATATGCCGAAAGAAATTTAAAGACTTCATATCATAACTATCAGGGTTTAATATAACCTATGAAGGCTTTCTTACACTGAATAAAATATATTTCAATTTTGAAATGTCAGTCCATTTAATATCCACTTTGCATGAAAAAGACTAAAATTGAAGTGTAAAATTTAAATTCATTCAAAAAACATTTAAAATCCATTGAAAACCATTTAAAACCCATTTAAAGTCCATTTTTCTATTTAAAAAAAATTAAATAGGTTATCATTTAAAAAACATTTCAATTTGAAATATATTTTTTGCAGTGTATGTGTACAAACTATTCGATGTTACATCCTTATTACTTTTGAAGGGATTATAAATTTTGCATTGCTCCAAAATTTATTCAATCACCTTCAGCAATAGTTTGACCACGTGTTACGAGGAGGTGCAAGTGACGTTATGCCGCTAATCGCTAGGGATCGCATAAGATGAAAAAATACTTTTGACGGGCTATGTCCCACAAGAGGCAATCGGCCTTAAAAGAAAAAACAGCAGTAGTTCAGCTGTAACATTTAATTGAATGACCACCCAAAAAGTTGAAAATGTTTTTGGCAGCTCATTATTCAACACTAACCGCCTTTTAAAGTATTTCTCTAAATTTCAACATTTTAAATTTTATTATAGACAATTACACTATAATGTATAAAAATAACAAAAAATCATTTTGCCACTTAAATTTATTGCACAAACAAGTAAATAATAAAAAGATTTATTGCAAAAAATAAGAGACCAATGACATTTAGGTGTGTGCACATCTCTCGTCATGAGCATGACATTCAAAAATTCATTGATTTCTTCTCGTTCACTTCAAATTAATTTTATTTAATTCGATTGTAACAGGAAATAGAGAAAGAAAAGCGTTTTTACTGTTTTTTTGGCGAACGGATGTTTAATGAGAATGAAGGATGCGAATCTGACATTCAATTTCAAAGAATTTCATTTACAAAGCCGTGACCTATCTTTTTTATAATCTCCGTCTCGCCAAGCCAACAGGTGGTTTAGTTGAAAAATGTTGTGGTCAAAAGAAAATTACGAAATTTTTGTGCGCATAGCAAATAAGAGGAAGTGAGGTGCGTTATTACGTAGAAGATCGTATTTCAAATGAAGATATGCAATTTTGATGACATAAATGTTATAATGTTATAATAAATAATAAATATAATGTTATGTTNAAGATATGCAATTTTGATGACATAAATGTTATTGTGAATGACGTAAAGCCTTTGTATAATATAATATTTAAATCTCATATTTGATTAGAATGGTGGAAAATAATCTTTTTCACCTAAAAGTTACCCGAGTTATCATCCTAATATATCATAGACGGAGCGGGCGATCGAAACAAAAGTCTACAGAGGTTACCGAAATTTATGGGTTTGAATCGATAGAAGTCAGCGACTGCACCATTTTTTTTATGCTACATTAAAATCCGGGAACTTGGAGATCGACTCCTGGACCTCGATCTCAGGTTTAAAATGTTCGAACATAATTTGAACAAACCACAGAGTGGGACCTATAATGGATCCCAATAGTCAAACACTTTAACTTAGTCTCGTCCTAAGTAGATCTCCAACTCCCCGGATTTTGATATTTTATAAGAAAATCTTGCTCTCACTGACCTCCATCGATTCAAGCCCCTAAATTCCGGTGACCACTCAGGCTCGTTTTTTCGACCTCCGTCGTCGTCTATTATATCTTGCCTGCATTCAAAGTAAAGAATAAAAACCTTAAACTCAATCCCACATTCTCTCTCTAGTATTTAATTTTTTAGATTTTGATTTATAATTTTATTCAATGATTTATGACTCACTGCTACACCCACCCACCAGGTATTTAGTTTATTTTTATATAGTATTTTGCATAATCAACTTACCTGTAATTTATGTTCCTTGACAGTTTGTCGTGGCGGTGCTTTTTCCGGACATTTCTCGAAGATGAGCACACGCTCGGCGACGGATCCGCGTGACAAAAATGGCCGGATCGGACTAGGTATGGTTTTAATTTGGAAGTTCTTTTTGTCATCATCAAACATTTTGTAGTCATTTCTAGATGGCAGGCGGGTTGTGGCAACTCGTGTGAAATTTGATGAATATTTGTCGTCCCGATTGTGGTGGATGTTCACAATCGGGATGTGATTTGGTTTCATTGGTACACCATTCCATTGTTTGGTGTTTTGAACTTCGTTTGGAGGTGCTGATGATGAGGTGACCATGTCGTTGCCGTTACTCAATAACGATTCTTGTGTAGAGGAGCTGATGTCAGGCTGACTGTAGTCGATAACGTCTCTGTCGCTTAACGTAGACGTGATAACTTCTGGGAGAATATTCTCTGAATTATTCAGCACAGTCCCTGTTTTGAGTGCGTTTATTAATCGTTCCTCTTCCCTAGTAACCTCATCCATAAGATCGACTGGATTTTTAAGCTTCAAATTCTCCTGACTCTGCGCTGTTCTCACTGGATTATTATTGCTGTTTATCAATTTATTTTTCAATGGCCAACTAGGAACATGATTTAGTAAATGCTCTGGCTTAACGGGCGTCTGAGGTTTTTCCTTCGGAAGCACTTTTTGATCGATTATTGTATCTTTTAACACATCAGGAACATTATTTTTATTCAATGTACTACTATTATTATTATTGTTTAATTTGTTACTATTACTACTACTACTATTACTATTTTGTCTTAAATAATTTGGTTTGATATTATTGATGGGGGAAGAGTTTTGTTGATCACCGTTCTTCTCAAACTTCTGTAGGACGTTCTTTATCGATGATGAGTTGTTGGGCGTAGATTTGGTGCTTCCTCTTTTCTGTGCCGCTATCCGAGCTTTATCTTCGTTTACAAACGAACTGACTAATTGTTCAAGGCTGTTATTTGATAGTTCTGGGGCTTGTGCTAATAATTCAGCGACGCCTGGTTTTGTAGATGATGGATGTCCGCTGGCTCCGGCAGATGTGGGTGATGTGGGGCTTAGTGTCTGACTAAATGCGTTGTCGTCATCTGTGTGACAATTCAAGATTTCGGTCGGTGCTAATCCTCTAGCTTTCCACGTCTGATATATTGCCTCGGCATGATCGGAAATCTGTTTCGCAATAGTCTCTAAATCTTCCTGCCCTTCAGCAAAGTTTCTCACATTTGATGGGGATGTAGATGATTGCTTTGCTGTGGTGGCCATTATTAAATTCCACAACGATTATTATTATTTTTATTATTTAAAATTAGAATGATTTTGAACACAAAAATTTAGACATAAAATTATTATTTATTATTACGAAAACGAACACAATTTTTCCTTTCAGCGTCAACACTTTCCATAATTTTCTTTTCTCAAAATCATTTTAGTTTTTTTAGTTAACACAACAACATTCTATATTTTATTATTATTATTTTTGATTATACCAATTTGATGAAGATTATCCAAATCCTTTGATGATATGAGCTATGAAAAATTTAAATTTCCAATTTAATGATTGTTGATTTGTTTATTTTTAGACAGAAAATAGTATTGTGATCAATCATTTATTCCGACCAGAAGTGCAGTCTTTTTGCCAAAAATAAAATAATGCTTTTGAGTATAATATGTCCGCACTTCCACCATTTATTTTATATTTATTTTTTTCATGAAAAGAACGCAGCGAAAATTTATTTAAAACTCTAGGTATAACGAGCGTTGACTGACGCATTTCCGGAATTATACAGTTTTTCACGGTCATTTTGTTTTTTATTTGTTTTGTATTATTATTATTTTTTGGCAGACGATTATTACCTTTTTGTACTTTTAACATTTCTGTGACATGACATTTCTTTTTATACAGAGAGGATACAGAAATGTGTACTCATGTAATTGTGATTTGACGCATTCAGGATGTTTAAAACCATAATGAAATTAAGTGAGATTGTCTCTCACAAAAATTAAGCATTTTACTATCTGATGGCGCTCAGGCCTCATGTAATATCTTAGATTGTATGCACCGAGACTTAGAAAGTGACTGAATCATTCACAAATAAAATTCAGACATTTGTCAATGTCTTCGTCAAAGCCTTCGAATAAGATGGGCTCAAACGATTATCAACATTGAGTTATAATAGCAATTTGGTGTGCATGGAGTAGTGTATAGATCAGTATCTAAAGAAGCTTTAGAGTACTGTTCTCGGGAACTACACGGATACCATTTCATTAAATCAGAGTTGGATGCAACGATGAATAGAGTAGGGTAATCGTAATCGCAACCGCACGAGGCCGAGTGAGATGACAGGCTTTTAAGTAAGTAAGAAATCAAGCATAATGAACTTTCAATCAAAACTTGACGATGTATTTCATGGTCCAATCAACATGAATAAGATATATGCTGAACTCTGACAATTTATGTACCTATTTATAGTTATAATTTTATGATGAGACTATTCTCAATGCTCCAACAGTTGTAACGCATACATAACTTTCAAGTCTAATTACCGAAAGGAGTCTAGACTAGAAAGGTAATATCTTGTTTATTAGCTAGGTTGAGAGGTTGAGATCTTGTTTGACACAAACAAAAAACAAACATGTTACCTTGTTTGTCACAAAGAGTTTTGATCAAACAAGGTACCTTGTCTGGCATCTTTTCCAACCAAATTATTTTATGTTACTCAAACAAGATACTATTTTGATGTACTATGTGGTAACAGAATAAAAAAAATATTTTCAGTCCCCAAACAAACTTAACAAACAAAATCTTGATTATTCCAACTGCCATACTAGTTTAATTGCAAGACAATATTTATTTCACATTCAGCAGGGTACTACTAACTGCAGGGTTATACTAACTGATTTGGTCCAATAGATAAGAGGCGGGTCTCATGACTAAAAGAATTATGGATCGATTCCTGTCCTATCACTGTCACATATTTTACGTTATTTTTTTTTGAGCAAAATCCTTATTTGGTCGAAATAAGATCTTGTTTTGCCCAATTTTTTTCAGGTAGCAAAATTTAGTTTCAAGCGTAGCTCTAGGCCCTCCACAGAAATAAAACCTAGTTTTAAGCGTAGCCTTAGTTTA
>JXPH01054301.1:463-10709 GCA_001014845.1 Mochlonyx cinctipes | reverse complement strand
TTTTCAAGAAAAGTTAAAGTAAAAATTAGTTCGGCGCCTTGTCCACTTTCCTAAAAAAGGTGCTATGGGCTTGGTCAGTGCTTTATCTTTTGGCGCATTGTCGTAGCTCGGCAGAAAATATGATGTAAATATTGTACGTCGCTTGTAAACGCCATGAATAATTTTGGTTTGAACTTCTTGCTTTTATCATCGCAGCTGCTTTTATCGTAATATTTCAATTTGTTACAATTTTTGTACAAGAGGCCTAGAGGGATTCAAAGATTTATATGTGCTTTTAAGAAACGATTAGACTTGTAGGAACTGGAAAATGAATAACGTTTTCTTCATTTTCATTTATCCAGTGTACGATTCATCTGTAAAAGCTCCATCTGGAATTGAGTACGGAGTCACATTTCAATTTGGCAGCTTTGATGAATGCATGACCGCAGAATCTGGTGGAGAAATTAACATAAAACCAAAATANCTCCATCTGGAATTGAGTACGGAGTCACATTTCAATTTGGCAGCTTTGATGAATGCATGACCGCAGAATCTGGTGGAGAAATTAACATAAAACCAAAATATTGTTTGGCTGATGTTAGAATTAGTGGCTATACTGTCCAATCAATTGCTTCTAGAACACATAAGGTAACGCAATATTTAAGATTTTATTCAGGAAATTTAATTTTTCTTATTTCAGCTTCAAAATTCGACTCTCGTTCATTGGGGAGTTTGCATGCCATCATCTTGTCCATCATCAGACATTATTAGATTTTTAAGTAATACATCTGGTTACGATGAAATTGAAATTAGAAAAAATAAATGCCATATAAACGAACCAGTCTCATATTCAACAATAGATGTGATTTATGGGTAATTTTTGTTGCCTAAAAAATTTCGACAAAAATCATGTGCTGTAATATTTTTCAGATGTGTCATCACGTCTTTCGTGCTTATGGTTTTCTTCAGCTCAATTTACCACTTAAATTCAATTTATAAACCATCAATCAGTAAAAATGGTTGTTTCGAGGATATTTTAAAAGCATTCTCAATTGTTGGTAAGTAAATATATTGGAATAAAATAAACTTTTAGTGTTATTTATGATAACGCATAAACATATTTTTATTTTTATGTTACAGAAAATTTAAAAAAATTAGGCCAAGACAGTAAAGACGACCATGGACTTAGTTGTGTGAATGGAATAAAGGCTTTGTCTATGATTTTTATTTTAAGCGGACATGCTTTAGTGTTTGTCGTGGGTGGTCCCATTCAGAACACAGATTTCTTTAAAAAGGTAAGCACTGTTACATTGTTTCATGGACTAAAACTCAAGGTAGATTTTGGCATTTCTTTTTCCTTTAACATTTTCTTTAAAAAATAGTAATTGGTCAAAAAGTAGAAATCGAACGTTTTGGACTAGAAATCATTTGCACTCAAAACTGGCTGGATGTCTGTAAATTGTGAATTAATGCAGTTTTGACTCATGAATCTATACTAAACCTGTAATCAAACTTTTCAGACTACCTGACTCGTTTCTGCTAATCTTATTTTAGGTTTTCGGTTAGAAGTTTCGGTTTACCTATTTGCTTTCAAATATTTTTATCTATACGTTATTTTTAGTGGTTCTAAATTCTACTATCTGCAAGAATATTATTTCGCTTGAACTACATAGAGTTTAGCTTTTTAGGTAAACTGGACTACCTAATACGTGTCCACGCCACATAGCCGATCCACGATGAGTTCCGTCATTTTCGTTTTTACCTTATTTTTTATTTAACTTCTAAAAACTTCAAGCATGGGAACGGGTACATCAATCGAAATCGCCCAAATCAAGTTTGAAACTTGTTTTAGGCCTCCAGGATCATTTGTAATCAAAATTGGGAGAATTTCTGTAAGTTGGTCCAGTGATTGTAAGTTTGTAGTCATTTTTTTCAATTTGGCTAAAAATTTGGAGCGGTTTTTTATGCAACGAGACCTACTGATATTGAGCCTAAACGGCCAAAGATTTCTGTGGGTTCCCATAAAAAATCTCGTAATTTTTTCGATAAAATCACTCTAAATACGAAATTTATAAACAAAATCTTCTGAAATTTCGATCATAAACATCGATTAATACCGAATTCATTTCTGCCAATTTTGAGCCCAAACGGACAACGGCTTCTGTCGGCTCCCATACAAAAATCCATCATTTTATCGATAAAAATGATATAAATCTCACATTTATTATTAAAATCTTTTGAAATTTTGGCGAAGATTATCAATTGGCATGTTTTTAATGCCTCTCAATTTTTAGCTCAATCGGACGAAGTTTTCTGTTTGTTCCCATACAAAGTTGTCATTTTTATACCAACAATGATGATTATTTATNCTTTTGAAATTTTGGCGAAGATTATCAATTGGCATGTTTTTAATGCCTCTCAATTTTTAGCTCAATCGGACGAAGTTTTCTGTTTGTTCCCATACAAAGTTGTCATTTTTATACCAACAATGATGATTATTTATAATAACGGAGTGACGTCATCAATAATCAGTACGTCTCCCCTAATGGCACGCCTAATTAGCCGAATCGACGTTAGGTTCGGAGGCATAAAAAGACTAAAGTTAAAGTAGTGGTGCCGGATTTGCCAGGTTCTTTCTGTTATTCACACTTTAAACGAATTTATGCAACAGCCCTGGGCTACTGGCCTTTTATTTTCTGTGGATATTTTTTACTTTCTTTTTTGTATATAGTGGAGGATTTCTTGGTATCCTGGTTAATAGAGACGTATAAGTCAACTTCGTTAGGAGTTTTCGGCAAACTGGACTACCTGAGGAGTGTCCTCACAGTCTATAAACGATAAGCTTTGTCATAAATTTGTAAAAATTCATTTATCTTATTACTTATTAGTTTAATTTTCATTATTTTTTAACTTCGAATTCATGTAAAACTTAGCTACGTTAAGTTAGGAGTGTTAAAAAGACTATAGTATCAAGATTTACCTGATCAATGTCACTCATGGCATTCGGCCAGATGGCATTCGGCCATATGGCATTTGACAAAGTGTAACAAAATCGAATTCCAGGGCTCGTGCTTCTATCAAGTTCAAGACAGCCCAGTTAGAGTAAAACTTCCAGGCCATGCAACACAATTGAATGTATATGAAGAGAATAAGTACAACAGTTCTGGTGAAAAACAGACCTCTCCCTATCTCTTCCATAATTGTTAGTCCTGAAATTGGCAAGTTGCCTTCAATTCCTTTATGATTCAAACCTTTACAGTGCTAGCCTAGATAAGTAATTGAAAGGATGAAGTTTTTCTCCAATTTTAGTATCCAATTTTTATAGGCTAGCCATGGGGGACGATCGATTCCAATGAACATGAACATGAAGAAATTATTGTCATAGCCAAATGAGCTAACACATATTGCTCCTGAAATTATCTTTGTTGATATTCTGGCATGCCACCTATATCTAAGTGGCTTCATCAGAATTAAGGTTAAAATCCGACGATGTGGGATGTCTAGTTCAAATTTACACTACCTGTAAGTGCATGAGATTTCAATTTAAAATATAATAATAATAAGGCCTATAGGTACCCTATTGGGACCAGGCGAGTCCTCATATTTCAGAGAACTTTCTAGGTATTAGTGGACCTACAGCTTATAGTGGATTCCGAACCACCACAACTTTAATGGTTATGCTAATGAGTTATCAGCTCATTGAGCAGACTGACTGTACTGTGTTCTATTTATAGAAATATCGATAATGCAGATTTATTACAAACTGAAAATCAATATTCCAATTCAAATAAACACAGGAGTAGGTACGGGAATTGAACCCGCAACCTAGTGGATGATAGGCTAGTATGCTAACCACTCAACCACACGGTCGTCGAGATTTCAATTTACTTTGACTAATTACAAAAAAAAAACAAAGTTTGTTTATTTTTACGACACAAAATAAAACAATATTTCATCCTCAAACAAACTCTCGTTATGATGATATAAAGATAAAAGTTCTTTTAGCTTTTCCTTCTTTCTATCATTTCTATGGATAGAAAAGAAAAGCTTATGTATTCAACAACATTTGAAAACATTTGATTCCTCGGGAAAAGCAGTTCAAAAGCTCTACAACGTAAAAAAAAGCCGAAGAATGTGTGTGTCTGTGTGTGTTCTTGAAAACACATGAAATTCTATATTTCGTGTGCAGATTTTTCCCAATAGAAGCAAGGACGAGTTCGTTAGTGGGACAAATCGGACCACGGGATTTGGGGCACAAACTTACCAGAATTTTCCAGAAATATCAAGTTCTAAAGATCGGAATAAGCTCAAATTGGGAAAATCAGCTTTTGATAAATATCCCCGAGCAGTTCCTAAGACATGAACCTGGTACCTATGTACCAGGAACTTTCAGAATTCTTGTTATGGGAATAATGTCAAATTTGGGTATAAGCTGTTTAAATACCATCTAAGAACAACAGTTCACATGCTAAATTTGGGACCTACAATCTTTGTCCAAGTCTTAAATGAGTTTTTATCATATAATGTACAATAAATAAAAAAGAAAAGCTATATAAGTAATCCACTTCGTGGTTTCCTACATTTTTAAAATTAATTTCAGCAAACTAAGTTGGTACAAAATGCATTTCTTCTCAACTCTCCGCTACTTGTTGATTCGTTTCTCCTGCTGAGCGGATTTCTGTTTGCACGTTTATTGCTAATTGAATTGGAAAAGCGAAATGGAAAAGTAAATTTTGGTCTTCTATACATGTTCCGGTATATCCGGTAAGGAAAAAGTTTGTTTTTGCTTTTATAAGGCATAAATTTTAATGTAAGATTTCTTTGTCTTTAAATAGATTAACTCCAGCTTATTTAGCAATGATCGGATTATACGCCACTTGGTTGAAAAAGTTGGGCAGTGGGCCATTATGGGACAGCAGAATGGGATTGGAGGAAGAAAGGTGTCGAATTTCGTGGTGGAAAAATATCCTCTACATAAACAATTATTACGGAAACGACAATTTGTGCATGTTCCAGTCCTGGTATCTGGCGGCAGACACGCAATTATTTATTCTAGCGCCACTGATTTTGTACCCTCTATGGAAATGCCGGAGAATTGGAGTCTTGATTTTGGGATTAGTCACTTCAGTTACAGTTTTAGTTCCTTTCTTTATCACATATTTTCAAAAATTGGATCCTACATTTATGGTTTACGCAGAGTAAGTTTTTTTTTGTTTGCCGAACTAGTATTAACCCAAAATAAATTAATTTTTTTTATACTTTTAGTGAAATTTCCGATTTGTCAGCAAATGATTATTTTATAAATGTTTACGGAAAAACTCACATGAGAGCAACTGCTTACGTTTTTGGACTTCTGGTTGGATATGTTGTGCACTTGATGCAAGAAAAAAAGTAAGGGATTGAATAAAATTAAACATTTTGAATAAATGGAAATATAAATTTCAGCATTTTAATATCAAAACTAAAATCAGCATTATTTTGGATCACTTCAGCTTTTATTGGAGTTGCTTCAATGTTCTCTATTACGTTATTTTACAATCAAGAAGCGAACTATAGTTGTTTTGAAAATGCTTTGTACGCTGGATTGCATCGATTGGGATGGAGTATAGCTACTGGGTGGACAGTATTGGCATGTGTGACGGGACATGGAGGTAATTTAGTTTTTTAATTATATTTTACCAATTTTGGCCAACTTCTTCTACCTTCTTAAAATAAAATACCAACGCAGAAAATGAATTTTAGCTTATTTATTGAAAATAGATCTAAGCTTATAAGCAGCATAGACTTGTGTCTCAAAATTCAAGTAATGTCGACTTGATTTCTGAAAAATTCAAATAGTTTTGTCCAGATTCCGTAGCTAATTTTAGATAAGCACAGCCAATGTCAATGAACTAATGTTCAAGCTTATATATGAAACTTCAGAAAACCATCAAACAGTCAAAATGAGCCCAAAACTTTGAACTTAACCCAAGTATATATAAAAGCATTGTACTTTTATTTAAACTATGTCTGCTTGGCCTGCTCAGGAGGAAACACTCTCATCTACATAAAATTCGCTGGAGTATGCACGCTCATTTTTATTAACAATACATAGAATATTTTGTCCCTAAATCAGCTTTTGGTCCTCTAGGAATCATTTCCGACCAAAATTGGTTGGACGTCTCAGACAGTTTTTGGCCTCAAGAAAACTCCTAGACGGTTTGTCCGATCGAGCTGAAATTTTGTAGGAAGTATTCGTTTGATAAGGACACGTGATCCATTCATATGAGAGCCCAATGCGACAAAGATTTCTGTGGGCTCCCATACAAAAGTTCGTCATTCTATCGTTAAAACCAATATAAATCACACATTTATGAATAAAATATTTTGAAAGTTAGTCAAAATTATTAATTGGTACCCATTTTATGCCCTATTAGTTTTTAACCTAATTAGACAAAGGCTTCTGTGGGCTCGCATACAAAATTTCGTCATTTTATCGAGAAAATCACTCTAAATCCGACATTTATGAATAAAATCTTTTGAAATTTTGTTCAAAATTATTAATTGGTACCCACTTTATGTCCTATTAATTTTTACCCTAATTGGGCAAAGGCCTGTGGACTCCCGTACAAAAGTTCATCATTATATCAATTTAAAATCGAGTTTCCATGTTAAATAGTTTTGGCAAAATAGAAGAAAGCTATAGGTAATCCACTTTTCAAAGTAAAATAACCTTTTACTAGAAACTGTTTTCTGGGCTTGTGTTGTTTATTATAAAATTAGGTCTTATCTAAATTTTGCATAATTGCAACTACGTCATGTCTTTAACTATTTTTTGTGCAATTTCAGGACCACTAAAGAAAATTCTCACATGGAAAGCTTTAATTCCAATTAGCAGATTAACTTATTGCGCCTATTTAACAAATGGATTGGTGGAACTATATTTGGCATCCACAATAAGGAGTCCGATTTATATGAGCGTCGTTAATTTGGTAAGTGATTTTTGTAATAATTTTTTTCTAAACTAAATATTTTTATACATTTATAATAAAATTAGACTGCTGAAACATTATCGCATGTCACTCTAACGTTCATGTCTGCCCTCATACTTTGCTTAATGTTTGAGTCTCCAATTCATGGGCTAGAAAAAATAGTTTTGAGGCGACACTCTCCACAGACAAGAGAACAACAAATAGAGAATAGTAGTGTCAGTACAAATAATACACAAAGTACATCCGAAGAGTCTGCTTAGGTCTTAAGATTAGTTTAAGTTTATGATTTTAGTGTAAATGTGTATGAATATCATTAGCTAAAAATCTGTTAACGAATTTGCTCATAAAATAGTGATCTTTCTTAATGTGTCAAATCGTGATTGACATGAATATCGTTAAAATTAAAATTAAATATCAAAGTGAGGTATAGTCAATTAACTTTTATTAAACTTTAAGTTGCAAATATAAGTTTGTTTTTTTTTTAGATTTTATTTTTTGTAGATTTTAAGCGAGAAAATGAGTTTATTTTCCATTTTGTAAATAAAAATGTTGATTATTTGAATTTGAATTTATTTTTAATGTAAAATCATCGACCTAAAATTACGATATGTCCAATGTGTAGAGATTTTACTGTAAAAAGTTTCGAATAATGTCTTTTCGTACATATAATTTTGTCATACTGTGTTCGCTAGTCATCGCTGAGGTCCCATTTGCGCCATTTTTGGCCGCTTAATGTTGAGTCTGGCCTCTTGATAATTTCTTCCTCTTCAGGAATTTCATCTTCTTCCTCTTCTTCCTCCTCTTCCTCTTCCTCCTCTTCTTCTTCTTCTTCTTCTACAGGTTGTTCTTCAGCTGGTTTTGATTTTGACTCAGAACTGGAAGTAAAATATTAATAAATTACTTAAAAAACAAAGTTTTCTTACATTTCTTCTCTCCAAAATGACTCCGATGATTCCTTTTCTGTAGCAGGGGACACGTCATGCTTAACCCAGTTTCGACTATCAGATGGAATGTAGTCATCATCATTATTGTCTCCAAAGGGGCTTTCAATCTCTTCAGCAACCTCATCAACATTTGTTTCTGTAACTGGAGCTTTATCCAAAGCGGCTTTTTCCCCTTCCTCGCCTTCTTCCTCAGGTTGTGCTTCACCTTCAGGGTTTACAAGAATTATTTCAGTATTTTGTTTGTCCATGCCATCAAAAGCTCCAGCTTTGAACAAAATATTTTTAATATTTTGAATTGGAAGATCAAAAAGGAGGGCAACTAAAACTGATCCTAAAATCAACAAAACTATTTCAACACGATTTATGTAACTAGTAAAGCTGAACTCATCAGATCCTCTTAAAGTTCCGGTGAAATAGAAAAAGACCAAAAACTGGATCAGGGATACAGAATATGATATTTTACTTAGGAAAACCATCGGTTTTGAGCTCAAAATACGATTCAAATAGCTTTCCTCGTCTGTATAACAATAGTAAATGACCCAACAAATTGACAATGAGAAGGACATTGGAGCTAAAGCTGAGAACTGTGCAGCTTCACTAGGATTGTATCTAAAATTGCTGTCAACAGCTTCAATTGGGAAGATGTAGCACCACAAAACTCCAATAGTGAAAGCAATCCAACCGGCAAGCTTTACTCCTTTCTCTAGTTTTGGCCTTTCAGTTTCTCGTAGGACGTAGCCAAGACCGAATCCAACCAAGTATGGCGTTAATCTGTGTAACGTTTCAGCTAAAGTCAAATTTATTGTGCGATAAATTTGACTTAATCTACAAAAATAAATTAAAACATTATTAGAATAGACTAAAATATTGGGTAAAACTACCTCATTCCATGAAAGATGACAGGAGAAAGACGGTCATCTTGGGCAGAGGAAAAGCGCATTGCAGTTGAAATTGCATGCAAGACACCATAAGCGCTGATTCCATGTCCTGGATTTTTAGTTATAATCGTTATTAGTACTAGGGCTAGAATGCTAAGCTGCATGTCAACGGCCAATTGGTATGTATGGGGTGCACACTGCAGAAAATAAAAGAATGTAAAAACATAAATAATTAAATAAAAATTGGATAAGAATAATATTCTTACATTTTCCTCAACAGGATCCCAATTCTGCATGAACATAAGATTGCTGAACATATTTTCCTTACAAATATTTGCATTTTTAACAACAACGTCTCCCCATAGTGGCCCATCCCCTAAATGCTCCCAAATATATGCGTAAAACAATAAAACAGCTAATAGTGGCAGTGACAATCTGTAACAATCAATAAATATCATTTAGCATTCCTTTTAATCCCTCATATATTGCTGCCGGACATTGTCAAAATAAGTAACTACTCATATAGGCAATGCATGTAGCGTACTACGTTCTCACAATCTTGAGCAGACTTAGTAGAAAATGCAGTAAACCACATAGTGTATTACTGTGTGATAATTTAAATATGTAAAGAGACAAGGTGAGTATGTACTTTGGTACATTAGTACTATACTGCCATAACGTGGTGCAACTTCATTAGCTTTTCTTCTACTCAAAATTTTTTACACTTATTCAGATAGAATTATCTCACGACTTTAAATGCAGTTTCAGTTTAATTTTCAGTATCATATGTTATAACAAATAATATAATAATAATTAAAATCCCGGTTTGGCGTACGTGTATCAATATTGAGACTGAACTGCAGACATAGCTTTTCATCACTTTCAATGAAAAGGTTATGAATGCAGAAAAAACTAAACAAATCCATTACAATACTCTAGACTTTAACTTTTTTAGTTTGAAGAGTTATATTATATCGGGTGTAGTTTACATCAAGTATGATTTGATTATTGTTTTGTGTCCGTCTACTGAGAATAAGTTTATTGGAACATTTTTGAATAGAAAGAAATTTAGGGGTGTCCAACTTAACTAAGAAAATGCGGTTGGGGGACGTAGAGTCACCTCCAGCTGATACAGGAAGATGCTGAAGAGGACAGCAAGTTGTTTTTTGTTGCCTCCGCTCCCACCGTCGCTCCGGCTTATAAATTTTAGGTAACCTTTTTTTGGGTACCTCCGCTCTANTAAGCTGTTTTTGGCTACCTCCGCTCTGGCTTTTTTTCATGAATATATCTGTGAGAGCCCCATGGAAATCATTGGCCAATTGGGCTCAAAATTAATAGGTTGACAATAATTAGTATCAATGCCCAAACTGTCAGCCATTTTGTTTGATAACGTCAGAATTTATTTCGATTTTTCATTGAAATCACCTACATTTGTATGAGAGCCTATTGTAGGCTTTGGCAAAATGAGCTCAAT
>JXPH01054258.1:0-15189 GCA_001014845.1 Mochlonyx cinctipes | reverse complement strand
TTTAGAGTGAAGGCGCCGATACCCAGGGTCAAAAAAAATCGGNAACTTTAGAGTGAAGGCGCCGATACCCAGGGTAAAAAAAAATCGGNATAGAAATCTTTTCCGCACTAGCCGTTTTGCAATTTCTAAAATTTTTGAAATTCGCTCCACCCTATTGTGCAAAGAACTCAACAAAACGATATTAATTTAGGATAGATTGGAGAAAATTTGGTTAAATTGGAAAAGTCACGAAGAAGTTTGTCACTAAGCACTTGTGTACAACTCACAAGGTAGCAGGACGTTCGAAAAATACCTGGCATCGCTCAATGCTGGTAGAAGCAAATGCTGAGGCAGATCAGAGTGGCAGCTTCTAGTTTAACAATATATATATGGTTAGCACGAAATGGCGAATTTATTATTGAAGGCTTATGCTTTCACTGGCATTTTAGAATCACCTTTGGATGAGGCGAAGAGTAAAGTAAAAATAGTTCTTCTTCGAAAATAGGTAAACTATTCACTGATCATATTGTGAACTAAGTTTATATGTGATAATTTTTTCTAAAATTTGTCCACTTTAGCACTTATTAAATGAATTAATTTTTGGGATTGCAAGAAATGTACGTTTTCTTGAAACCCCCAAAATTCATTCACCTTATTTTTTAATGGATAAATTAAAAAAAATAAGTATCTTTGAAAACTTATAGCGGACTTAAAAATTGTAAATATTGTTTTAAAACAAAAGAAAGTTTTTGGGTCTTTTCTGAAAAAGTCAAAATAAGTATCAGTCAATTCGGATTCACGGCTATCTTCATCATTTGTTATTTGGAGAAAATTTCGTTAATTCGAAGACTTTTTGTTGCGATTTCAAATAATCGTGAATATATCGATGTCAAGTAATCTTCCATTAGTAAATAATAGATAATAAATCTAAAAGGGCCCATAAAGGTGGCTTACGTACCATCGAATAAAATAAACAACCTAACAGCAAGCGGAGGGTAAATTTGTTCAATATGGTGTGATTACTACATTGTGGTATCATAGATCGAATTGAAACAGATAAAATCATGAAAANAAACAACCTAACAGCAAGCGGAGGGTAAATTTTTTCAATATGGTGTGATTACTACATCGAATTGAAACAGATAAAATCATGAAATAGTTATGTTGCCAACAAAATTAAACAAACTATATTTTATGGAGAGTTGCATTATTCTAAACTAACGATGCACCAGCATATAACCTCGCATATAAAATACCGCAACAAGAGTGTATGTCAGAAAATCATATTCCCTATAAATTCTATTTTATATTCTATACAAAACAACGCAACACATTTACTTTCTATTTTTTTCATTTTTAGACCTATAAATTCAATAATACGTTAAATTGAAAATGACTAAAATACAATTAGACAATATATTTGAACAGAAAAATCAATAATTTGCTTGTATAACTAACATGCGTGTGGTTTTAAAAAATCCTTTATAATATTATTTTATATCCTAAAAACTATTTTCTGACCGATAGTTATTTTAGTGTTTTATCATTTTAAAAATAACAATAACTTTAATGAATATTATGTAGTTTTTTATTTTATCTTGGCCACCATCTTGTTGTTTTGATGGGCGTGATTTTTTCTAATTAAAATGTTAAATGTTTTTTTTTGAAGCGTTTCAGTCTTGCTCTACTTTAAGTTTGTTTGTTATCACTGTTATTTTAAAAAACGGATTCGCCTTTCAATTCTATCAGATCAATCACATATCAGTCTTGCTGGTTACCGTTTTGACTTAAAATATATTGGACCTCTAAATGTTGTTGTAGCTAACTGGTTCTTCATCATCCTCCTCTTCTTCTTCAACAAACATGGGTGGAGGTAGTGCTTTAAGATCAAACTCACACTCAAGACTTTTCTCGGAATCTTCGTAATTATCTTTCATTTTGGCATACGAACAAGCTGAAGAATCATTTTCGTAGTCTGATAGAAAATCTGGATAAGGAATCTCAACATTTTTTTGGTAATGAGTTGTGATTGGTGGTTTATAACCAGCAGCAAAACTGTCTTCACTCGAATAGCACACATCATCTGATAGTCCAGCTTTTGTTTCAGAGCAACTACCACTTTCTGGTGTATATTGAACTCCTTGGTACTCAACATCTACATCATCTCTTTTAATCTGCCTCTTACGTTGACGAATTGGTTTTACGGGTGGAGATGGACTTTCAGATTTATACAGTGAGGGATTTGTGATGTAACCTAACCTATCGTATCGAGGGAATCCCATTTCATCAACATTCTCTGTCATATCTAAACCTTCAAATTTAGTAGAATGAGATGTACTGGGATAAACACCACCTGAGCTTTTACCACAATGGACATCGTCTTCTTCAATTCGATAAGTTTCATCATCGTATTCGTCTGGAAGTTGTTCAGGCTCCTCTTCAAAATCGGGATAGCGGTGCTCAATAACGTCGGACTCGATTTCAGGGAAATTACCTTCTGAACATTCAGATGATTCTTGATGTTCCAAAGGCCGCTCAAATCGACTCTTTTTAGCAGGTACTTGACGCTTCTTTCGGTATCCACGAGTTCTAAATTTTGGATCCTGATGCCTCAAGTCCATTGAACTGTCAGTATCGTTGCCACTAGGAGGACTTTTAGGCATCATTGAACGTGGGATAGATGTTTTACGCGGAGGTTTTTGAATAACTTGAATGGGTGGTGATTCTGAACTTAAACTGCTCGAATAGTATGGGGAGCATCTGATCAGTTTTTCAGGGCGAGGAAACATTGGGGAAGAATTGTCAGTACTAGTTGTGGCTTCACTAGTATGCGTAGTTGTTGATGAGCTTCCCAAGTTTTCCTCTACGATTTTATTTAGATCAGAAGAGACCAAATGCTCATGGAAAGATTGGCTTTGTCTGAGTTTCGAAGATTTGTATTCTCTGATTTGAGACTTGGACAAAGTTTTGTCATCATAGCTATGGTGTTTGGTCAAAGGTTTTTCAGGTATCGGTGTTATAGACTGTATGGGTAATGAATCACCTCTTGGTGGTTTTATGGGAATAAAAGGAGCAAACTCTTGGCTTTGGTATCGCTCGGTTAACTTTTCATTTTGACTGTATAATTTATCACTGAATGGTTCACTTTCAGATTGAACATCTTGGCTGTGATATAGCTGGGACATCAATTCTAGCGACCTTCTTTTATTAGCTGGGTTTTGTTCAATGCTGCGAGCAGCATTGTCAAGAGCTTGTCTGACAGGTGACTTTTCTAGTACATCGACGATTTTTGGTGGAATTTTCATGGGACGTTCGGTCGATTTAGGTGGAATTTCGGGTTTATTCTTATCACGATCAGAAGGAGGAATTTCTGGAGGAGTATTTTGTCTTATTTTTGATTTTGTGTGTACTCCAGGTATATCTTTCTTATCGTCTGTAGGTGATTGTTTCTTTACTATTTTCGGTGGTTTCAGAGGTACATAATCCATTACAGATCTTCCTTGGTATTTTTCATATTGCTTATTTTCTAATTGCTTCAATGATTCAGCTTGAGCGATCAAAGTGTTGCTGCTACTTGTTGACCATTCGGTAATAGATTGCACCATCTCAGTGAGAGTTAATGTTGTATCATCACTTTTTGTTCCAGATGAGAATTTTTCTGTATCAGAATTACTAAATGTCTCATATTTGGGACCATCTGAAATATTTTCTAATGAAAATCTTTGTTTATTATTGCTGCTTGAAAGACTTCCGCTCTTTTCATTCAAGCTTTCTGTTGATTTATTAATGGAACTTCTGCTAGATTTTGTATGATTTGATTTGTCGCTCTTTGTTGTTCCAGAATGATTTGAGACAGCAGATAAACTATCCGATCCTGATAGATTTGCATACTGACGAACAGTATTTGTTCCGGTAGACCATTCAGAAATACTTAGCCCTATTGAAGTGTCTTCAGAATGTGAGCTATGTGTACATCTTTTCTGTTGCAATCCCATCTTAACAGTTCCATCCAAATCTGTTCCAAACGAACTAGTTTCTTCTTCGGAATGACTACTGTGGCTACACTTTTTACAAGACCCACTGCTCAATCTTCTCGGTTCAAGATTACGCCGAACAGTATCCTCCATATATGTTCCGCAAGATGTTGACAGCATGTCGTCAATCGAAGTGTCCGAATTATTTGAGCTTCGGGAGAACTTTTGTGATAAAAATTCACTCGGAGGTCGACTCTCGTCTGGAGATATCTCAATTTTCACGGTGCCTGGTCCAAAAACATCATCATTCAAGAAGAAATCCTCGTCTGTTATAGGACTTAGATTCTGAGGAGATTTTGTGGGTTGTGCAATAATAACTTTATCAGGACTATCTCGTTGTATATTTTGATTCATGAATGATTTTTGACTTGAACACATATCAAAAGTAGTTCGCAAACAACTTGCTGATCCTAGAGTAGAGCTTAGACATGTGGGCGGTTCATGTCCTTCATTGGAACCCATCAAATATGCTGTTTCTTCATAAGGAATCATTGAGAGTGATGGACTGCATGTTGCACTTGTTTTTGCAGAAGCTAATAAACTGTAATCACGTTTTGGTGGATCAGGAACCACATCAGCCACTTCTGCGTAGTCAGGATCTGAATCATCGTCTCCTGTCGGTTCAGTGTACGAATCGACCATTACTTGGGTTGGGTTCTGAGGTTCGCTCACGTAAAATGTTTCAATATTCTCAATTATTGGAGTTTCAATTGGACTTGATGGTGGTGATGGCCAATTTTCAGAATCCTGCGATGTGATTGTAGTGTTCCAGCAAAAGGGTTTCGGGCATCTTTCTTCCCGCCTCTCTGAATAACGAGGTTCAAATCTTTCATCTTTTCTTTCTGCATAGTATGCTTCATATGTTTCGATAGGAGTATTATCAAATGGTATTTCTGGAAGAGGCCAATCTTCAGAATCTTGACTTCCTCCATTTGATAAGCATTGGATGTTTGGCTTACCTTCCTTCTCTCCACCTACTTTAGAAACTGAAAATCTTCCGTTCTGTACGATACTACTACGATATAGTTCTGAGAGACGATCAGCAGCCGCCGAATCACATGGAATGTCTGGCATTTCAGCGGATGTTCGTCGATCAGCGTCTGATATGTAAGCTGGGTTGGAGTTGGTATGTAAATCTGAGCTCAAACTAGCTTGATGTTCGCTAGATATTGCGGATTCGTCATGAGCGCTCAAATCTTCCAAACTTGACTTTTCTATTTCTTCTGCTTCTTCACAACTTGATTTTTCGGAATTAGTACTTCTTTCTGAAATCCTTGATAATGTTCGACCAACACTGAAGCCTGTTCCATAGCCCAATATGTCAACTGGATTTATAATTCCGAGTGATGATGTCATTTCAGGGTATCCAAAAGTCGCTGGAAAATCGTTCAGTTCGTCCTGGAAATCTGAATCTCCACTCTCTTTCTGATCGTCAGGAGATGACTCTTTATGTCCCGGTGGAACAATTTTTTGAAGCTCAATTGTTTCAGTTGTCAAATCATAACTTTCATAGCTCTCTTGATCGGCAGCTATCCAATTGTCTTCAACACTTGAACTGCCAGAACTTTCTATTGGAAATGGTTTCCATGTTGATTGTTGCTCTTTGGTCATCAAATCTCCTTTCCGTTGAGCTATCCCTAAGGATCCTGAACTACTTTCAGTTTCAAATGAACCTAGCGATCCTTTTGACTCCAAGCTAGATTTTGACTCTAAAGAGCTACGATCACCATTTGTTGTTAGTAACTTTGGTGATCCGCCATTAGTATCAGGAGATTTTTCTTCTGGTTGTCCAAGTCGACAGACTTTTTTGTGGATCAAATCGGTTCTTATCGGTTTTATAATTCTAGTTTTGGTTTGACTCCCGTCCCCTGATCCTGAACTTGACTCACTTTCATCTCGTTGCAATAACCGAGCAATACGTTCTTCTACAGGATCTAAGTCGAGGTCGGATCCAGATTCTAAATCTACAGGGTATTGTTTCTCAAGTGTGGGTGACATTTTTTTCGGAGTTTTAACATCATCGGCTTCTTCCATTTTAAGCATAGCTTCTCTCAGCTCCTTACACTTTTTAACATCCATTGGATCAATGTCTTGCGATATACCCAAAGGTCGTGATATTGAACAGCTAACACTAGACTCTTCGTCCATAGATCCTTTTTCTCTCGATGCACTTGAATCTCCACGAATCGGACTCAATTCCTTTTCCATGCTGGATCCTGTATCAGAACTTCTCGATCGTTCAATACTTAGACGAAGAAAATCTCCTCGCCTCTGTGAGGCTCTTTTAGGAATTTCACCTTCAATATCTCCGATTTCTTCAACAAAGTCTTCGTAGCATGGAATCGGTGCCTTGCTAGGTTCAGTCACTGTAACATTAAAATCTAGAGTAATTTCACATTCAACCTCTTTAATATCTTCAAATGTTCCTTGAGTTTCCATTTTATACTTTTGATTATCTTCTTCATGCGGACGATCTCCATCCGTTCCAGTGAATTCTTCACTTTCTACAGTAACCCAAGATGATGTTTCATCACTACGACTGCGTTCTAAACTTAGTTTTGCCAATATTTCTTTTTTCTTCGTCTGTTTTACATACTCTGACTCGATTTCTTCTTCAATCGATGGTTCTTCATATTCAATGGTTGGTACTCGTTGGTACGGTTCACATTTCAGTTCACTAACAGATGTTAACGATTCTTCGCTGTTGGCCGACGTAATGTTCGATTGTTTATCTTCGTTGTCCGTTACTGGGCATGAATCAACAGTTTTCTCTTCAGACTGTCGTTTCAATAGATCGAGGCTTCTTCTTTCACAAATAATGTCTTGCATATCTATTTCGGTTGTTGTTTCTGTCGGTTGCGATAACGCTCTTTTTTCAATATTTGGAGTTTTATCTTTTTCGTTGTTTAATTGGTTGTCCAAACTTCTTCCTTTATTAAATGCAGAACGATCATCAGGAGATTTATCACTATCTGTAGTTTTTCTTTCACGCTTTTTGTCTGATAGATCCATCGTAGATCTATGAACGTCAACCTTTACAGTTTCTTGTTTAATGTTATTATCGGAATCAGGACTTTCTGCATTATTATCAATGTAGTTTTGATCAAGACTTCTAGTTTTGTACTCGATATCAAGATACTGATGATCAGGTTTCTTATCTAAGCTCTGAGATTTACCTTCAATCTTCTTATGAACAACAGATCCCTCAATTTTCTGTTTCAATTCTTGACTTCTCGTTAATTTTGTTGGCGATTTTAGGGCAAAACTCTCTTCTGTTGTTCCTGATCGTTCTGAATGATCTTCAAACGATTTGTTTCGGTCTTCAAAGCTTCGGCTAGCTTTATCTAACTTTTCAACACTTTTTTGATCATCAAAACTTCTGCTAATTTTAACAATTCCACAATCCAACTTTCTAGGAGATTTCGCGATAAAAACATGATCTTCTGGTCGACTTTTTATGTCGGCATCTATAATTATTTTATCACCTTCTGTTTTAACAGAAATTTTATCTTCAGGTGCTGGGAATTGAGGAAGTTGATCTTTGACAGGACTCAACATGTTAATTGTTTGCTTCATAGCAGATTCGTACAATTTTTGTTGCCTTTCTTTACGTTTTGCACGTTCCAATTCGCTTTCTTCTGTTGACTTTTTTTCTCTACTTCCAAAGCGTTTCAGGTCAATTTTCTCAACAGATTTCGACATTTCTTTTCCACTGAGTCGTTTATTTAAGTTATTTTCTTGGCTTTTAGCACGGGTTATGTCATTACAGACACTTTTACGAGTTTCATCAGATTTCCTTCGTTTTGGTAGCGGTATTTTATCAGTTCCTTTTGGGCTAGTTGATTTTCTTGTAGGTTTCATCGAGATTCCGGTTGGCGTTTGCGTTCCACTATCGGTTTTTTGTTTACCTTTTCCAGTGCTTTCTACACTACTGGCTCTACTCATAGCAGGAGATGTCTTGATTGAACTGTTTCCAGAACTGAAAGGTTCAAATTTGTATCTTGGAATTTCTAGGATCAATTGATCTCCACTTTTTAATTTTGTTTTCTGTCTACGCTTCTCTTTAATCTTAACGCCTTGTAGTTCAATCTTTTCAATGTACTTTAGCCGATCAAGTAGTTCCAATTCTTCGTCTTCAATCACTACAAGTTTCTCTAATTCTTTAAAAGTGCTCTTTTTTGTGAAAACAGAATTAGCCGAAGAGATAACTTCTATACAGGATTGAACACCTTCATCTTTTTCCTCCTCAATTATTTTATCTTTTTTTAGAGGTTTAACTTCGAGAATTTCACCTTCTTCTTCGAAGGAACCAACAGTGTCATCCTTTGATGAAAATGCATTCATTGGGGGAAGTTTGTGTACCGAAATTACTGGAGTATCAAGACTTTTGGCTCTTCTTCCCGATGTTGGGGAGTCCTGGGTTGCTTTTTGTCGTTGCAACGCAGCAAACGCTGAACCTTCACTTAGATTCAGGCGAGCATGGGCAAACAATATTGGAGCATGCCCTTTTGACCGCATTACAATAGAAGAGTCGATCATCTCTTCAATCATTTTTGTCCGTGATGGTGACATTTTCGAGGTTAGGATTTTTGGCACCAATTCCTTTTTTGTAACTTTTGTATAAACTGTTGCATCTTCTTTACAGGTCTCGTAAACTTCGTCATCTGTGCGAAACATTTCAACCGACTCAATGATTGGAGATGGTATTTTCTCCGTCAAGTGATAAACAACTGTGGAATCTTCTTTTTTTGTTGCATTGTCTTCTTCTGAACTAGGAATTGAGAAAGATCTCTCTGAAATTCGTCGTAGTTCGGTTGAATTAGCATGTGGTGCATCTAATTTAGGTTGATTGTATCGACTTTCTAATTCAGCTAATCGGCGACATTGTGGAGGCGAGCCCTCTATTTCAGTTGAACTCATAGTTTGACCACGTGTCCAGGCATGTGACGCCATTTTACTGAATTCATGCTTCAAAATAGGTTCAATCTCTTTTCGTGATTGCGGAGGAGAAAACTCTAATTTTGTAGGCATAGCTTCAGCAGAACCAAATACATCATCTGAATCAAGACTTTCGTCATCGGAAGAGAAAGATGTGATTCTGGTTTTAGCTTTATTTTTAGTTTTTCCTGCGTGTTTAGTTTTAATTGGTGCCATTCTTGCTTTAACTACTCGTTTAGGAACAGGAATTTCTTTGAGTTTTGTCTCAATTTGATAAGGATGCTCCATCTGTTTCGCTTCAATTTTCTTCTGCATGTTCTGAAGATTTTGATGATGCATACTATCTGTATGCGAGCTTGTAGCAGAATCGCTTTCAATTTGACTCAATTTATTATTGAGCGCCTCTAACATCAATGGATCCATCTTTTTGGTAATGTCTCGTTTAGGACTGGATAACTGCAGATTTATCGCTGATTTATCAACTTCTAAAGTGACAGGATCTACTTTAGACAAATCAATGTTTTGAGTGAATAAAAACCCTTGATTAGACTCATTAGTACCATCAGATTCCTGTTCGTATGTTTCAATAACCCTCAAAGTTTCTGTATTCGTGCTAATATCTTTCAATTCAAATTTAGGAGATTTTGGGGATTTGGGAGACTTTGGAGATTTAGGACTCTTTGGGTGTCGGAGTGATGGGGATGGAGCTGTTCCATTCATGATATGACGTTTATGGAGGACATATGGAATGTCTTCTTTCAAATTTTTATGCATACGTCGATCATATTCTTTGAAGAAACTTTTTGGCATTTCAAACCCATTTCGAGGAAGTTCGACATTCGGAATTGTCATATCGTAGGTATGAGGAATTTCAAAATGGCTACCATGAGTACGACATAGGGGAGGAGCGCTTGGAATTTGTTTGTACAAGAACTCTTCCTCGCTCGAATCTGCGGGGGTTAAATCAATCGATTTTTGGTGCATCAAAGTATGTCGTCTAGAATTAGGTCCTAATCGTGGCCGATTAGCTAACGAATTAGGATCGCTTTTAGTGCGTTCTACTGTCGCATGAGTGTAAGTAAGTATACCCGGTATTTGAATACTAGTATCAATCATCAACTTTGGATTATATTCTTCAAAATGAGTTTTTGCCATCAACTCTTCCTTACGCGTCTTTTTAGGTTGAATATGAGGTGATTCAATCTTTTGTTTATCATATTCTGAAAGCAATTCCGGAGTCAAAGGATAATCTGGGCTCTTTTTCTCAACTAAATTTGCAGAGTTGGGAGTTTCTTCAGGAGTACCTCCTGTTAACGATTCAATTTTATCTTTATCAAAACTAAATATATTTTCACTATCGCTTTTCTTTCTAAAAGCTCTAGCTCGATCAATTCTTTGTGATTCAATGTGACTAATTGCAGTTGTTAACCCCTCGATTTCCTCTGGCCAAATATGAGTTGTTTTTGGAGGTTGCTTTTCAATCGGTTTTGGCTGTACAGGATCTGGAGATTTATAGGAAGAGTAACTTCGAATATTGCGATCCAGTTCAACATTCTGCAAACTGATCGATGTGACATGCGATGTTTTATTTACCGATGGTTTATTACTACTACTAGGGAAAGTGGAAGAATAGATTTGGGTTTCATAAAATCCAGATTCTTGCGTTTTGCTTGATGGATCATCCTGCATCATAAGATTGTCATGAGAATGAACTTTGGTACGAGAATATAACTCGTCGCTTTCCATTTCTTCCATATCCAGCGGATGGTCATTGGCATCGTAATAATCACTTTTTGAATCCTGACTGGAATTACGGGAGCCACTATCAAATTTTGATAAATATTTCGGCTTTTTCCCAGTTGTCGTTGGCATTTCGTAATTTTTTGTTAACAAACAATCCATTACAAAAGATTCTTTAGATTCTTGGCTTGACGTTCTTGAATTGTAGCCAGAACCTGATTTACTCTTCGAAGTTTCTCGTGATTTCTTATTGCTATCAGTATGATAAAGACTATCTTTTGATTTTTTGCTAGAATCACTACTCTTTGATATTTTAGACTCATAGTAATCACTATGATCGGGACTTGAAGTATGAGATCCCATTGTTTTTTGGATTTGCTTATAAAAATTACCATCCGATTTGACACACAGTTTTTCACGAGGTAGATCACGAGGATCTTCCATCAAAAACATGTCATCCATTATGTCGATATCAGCAGCGCTCTTAGATTTGCCATCTAGGTTCGACCGATATTTGTTGTATCTTGAAACATGATGATGATGGTTTTCACTCTCATCATCAGATAGAAGATAATTTCCAGAATCTAAGGAGCATGATCGGGTGTGTGGGTCGGAATGTGTTTGAATCTTGTAGTAGATATCATCATCTGATTTTTCGAGTAATTCATAACTGTCATGCGAAATATCATCCTGAGATCCTGTGTAATCAAAGTTATTGTAATAACTATGTTGATTCCTTTTAAACGTATTATTATCTATGGTGTTGTAAGTAGTGCCTGGATAGCTAGAAGAGTAAACTTTTCCATCTGTAGCTAAGAACTCCTGACTTACATCCATTGAATGATTCTTCTGGACATACATTGAGTGTCTTGAATCGTCATAACGCGTGACTGGGGAATCGATGCGATCTGAAGTTAAGAATTCTCTTTCGAGGAGCGAAAAATCAGATCTGCGCTTCTCTTCAAAATTTTCGTAAGTATAATCATTGAGTTCCTTACAGGATGAGCTTCGTTGCCATGTATCTTTATTGTACTCATTGAAATCTTCATCGTCAAATTCGGGGTCATCATAACTCTTGATACTATACTGAATAGTAGAGTATATGTTTGCATTGGACAATTCGTACTCTAACCTTTCGGATGACGATTTTTTACTGTTCAAATTATCGTCAGAATTTTTCAACAGGGTAGAATAATGCAAATACTCTGTATTAGCTTTGTTATTTTCATTTCCATTTTTTAGGTTATTCAATGAGTGATGACCAGCAAATAGCTCGCCATCATACGATGAATCTAGCGAGTCAATTTTAGAGAGGCCAGAGTTTCGTGGTAAAGATTGGGACGTGCGTGGGTGAATTGGTGGTGGGTTGCTTGAGGAATATCTACTGAAATTAGTGTCTTCATCCAAACCATTTTTAATAGTAGTCTCAATGGATTGGGAATTTGGGGAGTGGAGGAATTGCTGCTGGCTATGGCTATAATAATCTGAAGTGTCTGAGTAACGTTGATTATTTCCATAATATTCATCAAAATTATTTCGAGTATTTTTAATATTATTATTATAAATTCTTATATTATCATCTATAAATTCATCGCTAAAATGTTTATTATTTAAAGAATCTGATTGATTGATGGTTTGTGCTACTTGTGATTGTGATGAAAAGAGTTGTGGTTGCTGCTGTTGCAGCTTTTTATTTGATTTAGTTTTTCTGTTTATCGTGGCATACAGGTCATCACTTATCGTGACTATATTATTACTATTATTATTTGTTATCGGATTACTCGGTTTGTTCATACTGTTTTTTATTTGGTTAGCGGTTGCGTAACGAACATCAATCTCATCATCATCGTCATCGTCGATATCGTCGAAATGAGCATCAGCTTCTGCATCTTCGTTATCGTCGACAATGGTTTGGGTTGACTTTTGATTGTTGCACAAGTCATTGATGTCAGAGTAAATAATATTATCAATAATATCATCCGATAGATCTGTACCAGTGCTAACTGATTTAGACATCGAATAAGTACTCGTATTGTTATAAAGGGCTAGTGTGGCATTGTGGGATAGAGAGAGGTTGGGTGTTGTTGTTATTGAACAACGTGTTGTGTGAGTGTCCACTGGCAATATAACACTCTCCCTGCTGGTGGAGGAGATTGTCTCCGCCATAGAACTGTTGCGATCCCCTGGCCCCTCCCGCTCCGAGGCTGAGCCCCCCTGCTGCGTGGTATATTTGCGGTTGCGATGAGTGTAATTGGGGGACATAGTGGCATAATGGCGGTTCCGACCTAATTTGATTTTATTTTTATTTGATTGTTGTAAATAACTTTTTTTAAAACCCTTCCGAAGGCTGAGTCCAGATTTTGATTATTTTGATTCCTCAGCCATATGAAGGTCAAAATGGAACTCAAAAATTAATTCAAATTAAGAAACTTATAAAATAAACTTAAACTTAATCTTAAACTTAAAATAATATTTGAATAATAAAGGAGTAAAAAACTCACCTGAACTGAGACCTTCTTGACGTGCACGACCCCGATCTGCTTCGCGCGCATTGTTGTTGAGGTGGTTGGGAGAATTCCATGTGCCCCCCGGAGATACAGAGCGACTCGAGTCCTGGGGGTCCTGAATGTGTTGAGGTGAGTCCGTTTGGACATAGTTCTTCGTCTGATAAGTCTCCACCTGGGCTGCCGTGACCTGAGTACGATTGTGGCCTATAGGACTGTCTTGTCGGGGATCCGCCATATCCACTGGCTTCCTCATCTGAGAAGGCGTCTTCGAGGCGTTGTTCTGACTGCGATGTTCCCATTCCGCTGCAAAAGAGGCAATTAATATTAATATATGTCACATAACCTCTACACTCTACAACATTTAGAATTTTGATTTTGAGGAACGAGCATAAATTCAGCTCGACCCTTCCACAGTAACAAAACAGAAAAAATAATATTATGCAACAATTAAAAAAGCAAATAATTTATATCTTAGGTAAACATAAATTAAATAAAATAAAAAAAAATAAATAAAAAATACAAACCGGTTTCAATTGGAAGTAAAGGATGAGCCGAGATGCTTGTATTCACATTACATGAAGTGCGTGATTGGCTTCTATTACTTGAATGTAGAGGACCTTGACGGAAAGACTGAGACCTGTTACAAAAAAGAAAAGACAAGAGGATGTCATCCCGAAAATTGTACAAATATATTAAATAATAATATTTAACAGAATAAATTATTTAACTTAACAATCTATCGAAAATTGTTAGCCTAAAATTAATATATTATTTAAAAATTACCAACACCATTAACAATTTTATGTTAGTATATGTTTTATATTTCTATATAAAAAATCTAATAATCAATTTCTGAATAAAGTTAAATTATTTGAAGCACGTGTTCTTAATTTTATTCTATTTTTGGTGCGAATAAAAAATTAATTACTTTATTTTGTTTCAAAGTGATTGATGCATTGTGATAAAAAGGTGTTCGATAAATATTCATATATTTTTTTCTAATATTCTTATAAATATATTCCGCATTGTTGTCGAAGAAAATAAGTGGCAAACTGTCACAATTGTTTGAGAGTTAATGTAATGAGAAGATTGTGGCACGTAATATATCAAGATAAAATGGTGCGGAATGAAAATACATTATTAATCTCTATAGAAATGACAAAAATTAAGTCAGATTGAAATTTTTTGTTTATATTTTGCAAAAAGCTGCTATAAATGGATCTGATTGTAGATGAGATGTCTAAATAAGATGGATTTACAAGAAAAATATTGATTGAAGCAAATAATTTAACTAGGTGTAATGCAAACACTAGATAATTTCTAGAGGTCATTTTATGAAGTTCAATAGTAGGACTCTGTTAGAATCGTCTATTATAAATATTTTTCGAAACCCGAGAACAACTTTCTGATCAGAATATTTTGTGACTAATTTTCATGTGCCTCATTTTTTGTAAATTTATTGGCTCTCATTAATTTTGATATATTTATCCTATAAAACTATCCACTGACAAAATATTTGTCATTGACTTCAATAATAAATGAAGGAGGATTGATGAAATGAATAGATAGGGGTTGAAGTTAATCCTTCACTCAATAACCGTCTATACTTATCGCTAAGAACTTAGACCGAACGCAACTAGTCTAAACTGTGCACAACTAAAAATCAAGCACCGGGTTTTTATCATGTCCAGTTTACATCAAGTAAAAGATATGGTAAATTTTTGAACTTGTTAGTCATGACTCGGACTCCGGTGAGAATCGAACCACTGACCTTAGCAATCCTATATCCCATTATAACCTTACAAAACTCCCATTAAAGCCTTACATTACACACCTTCCCGAGTCCACAAATATGAAATATAAGGAATTCAATTTGGAAAATCGAAATAGCTTTTTTTTAATTTCCAGATACCTATTTGAATTGACGAAATCAATTCTTAATTACATACAAAAGCTACATAATCCACAAAGTGGATTATGTAGCTTTCCAT
>JXPH01054195.1:2514-14915 GCA_001014845.1 Mochlonyx cinctipes | reverse complement strand
TGAAAAGTGCTAACGCCACCTACGCAACTGAATCGGTCAATAATTGCAACCAAAATCATTGAAGAAAGAATTTACAAAATCCACAATTGACAATCGAGAACCTACAATACAAACCAACAAACCGACATATAGATATCCTCCCGATTTTGATCGCAAATGATCTCTAAAGGCCCAAAACTTTTACTTTTACTATAGTGGAATGGACGGTTTTAATTTTGTGATTAATTAATTTAATTTTTTAAAGGAAAAGCTAAAGGGAAAACGTAGGAAACCACAATGTGGAGCTTTTCTTTCTTTACGTGTTGCATATTTTAATATGGGAACTGGATTTAGACTTTGACAAAGATCATATGTGAAAATTTTGAAGAGGATCGGAAAAGTATTTACAGAGTTATCGAAGGAAGTCTGGTAATTGGCTCATTCTGATAGTATAGAATTCAGAATTGTAGAAGTTCCTGGTACCTAGGAACCTTCGATTCCCGGTTTCCAAGGGTCAAACTTTTTTAGGAATTATTCCTGGATACTTGCCGTAAGTAAGTAAGTAAACTTGCCGAAAGCTAACATTCCAAATTTGAGCTCCTTTCGTTCAAGAGCTCAAAAATTCTACACAGGAGCCCTCAGAACCCGATGTCCTTTGTGTCAAATTATTTTAGTAACTGTTTTTGAATACTTTGCATGAGATTATGTTCCAAATTTGAGCTCATTCCAATCATTACATCTCAAGATTTAGGGAAATTCTGGGGAGTGTGTATGTGGGCGCCCAAATCCCGTAGTTCAATGTGGCTCTTTTTTGTTGAGAAAAGCCTCCACATACAATTTAAGCTGAATCGTTTGAAAACTACGCGAGTTATCGAGCCAACAGACACATAGACATGCAGACAGACACATAGACATTTGAATGGGGACCCCAAGATCCCGTGACCCGATTTGGCCCATTAACGAAGTCGTCCTTACTTTTGCTGAGAACAGCCTTGAAAATTACGCGAGTTATTGAACTGACAGATATTCAAACAGATACTCTTCCGGTTTTTCACGTTTAAGACCATTTGGGGCATCTTTTTTCTAGGAACCAATTTTTTCTTTTAATTTTACTGAATCCATAAACTTTTCTGTCTTATCTGTAGATATTATGGGGGAAGAAAGAAATCCTAAAACTAAAGTAAACTAAAATTTTGTGTCACCACAATGAAAAGTTTAATTAAAGAAAGTCAATTGGACAAAGTATGTTTCTTTATTACAACGAAAAGTTTCTTACCCCAAAGAAACTTTGTCAAAAATTTTTAAGGAAAAAAGTTTCTTTGCATCAGACAACATATTTCACTTTCTCTCACGTAATTCTCAACCGATTTGGATGGTTTTTGGTGTCCAACAAAAGTGAGGACAGTTTGTTAATGAGTCAAATCCTAAATTTGGAATACAGTATAAGCTATTGGTAATCATCCAGAGCAGTTCCTCAAATCAATTGGAGCCTGGAAATAGGACATCGAGAACTAAGGGCTTCTATGTACCAGGAACTTCCATCCCAAGTTCTAGTAATCGGGATGAGCTCAAATTTGGAATAGTTTTTGGGGAGTGATTCGTAAAATCCGAAGAGGTCGTGTAAAAATACTCTTCCGGGACATGTTTCACTTTGGCGGCATCGATTTAGTTTTTTATAATAGATTTTAATTGCAAGCTCATTTAAGTAAATATAAAGCAGAAAAGCAATAATCTACCTTCTGGTTTATTGCTTTTGTTTTTTCATTTCATGTATTTCAAAAGAAAAGGACCTTTTTCCTCGTACTAGGCTATTATTGGAAATGTTTGGGAGGTATCCATGATGTTTAGGGCGTAGGTGTAGCCAACTTGGTGATGAATTTGGATGGAAATGGAACTAAGCATGAGCGAATGATAGATTATTTATTTATCAGGAAAATAAGGATGTCATCATGTTTTGTTGCTCGTAAAATTATAGTGAAATATGTACGATGCATAGCTAAGATCGGGACACGTGTTGAATTTTGAATCCATTTAAGGATAGGTACGCCAAGTTCAAAGTCTTGTATATTTTTGTGTAGCATAACAAATTGATTTTTGTGGTGTGGTTACGTGCTCAAATGTAATTACCGAGTAGTAGACAAATGTTTTATCCTTTCCAAGGAATTTGATTAAATTNTCAAATGTAATTACCGAGTAGTAGACAAATGTTTTGTCCTTTTCAAGGAATTTGATTAAATTAACATATATAAACACGTAAATCTATTTGAAATTTTGTTCTATTATTCCTTATTTCAAAAATAATTACTTTTATGGACACCAGTATTTAGTAGCAACATTTAATTTCATGAAAGTACGCTTTAATCTTCAGAGCAGATATGACGCTTGAAAGCTTTACACAAACAAGGGTTTCAAGGTTTTGTTACGATTTCTGGATTTCAAAAACGACAATTATTAGATACCTATCCCTCTCGCATGTACAATACAAATTTTTGAATCAATATTTCAATCTTTCATGTGAACCACTTAGGTACTCGACTAGGAGTGATACATTATTTAAAGTGGTTTATTAATTTCCAATTATTATGAAGTATGTTTTGGTCAGATGAAAAATCATTGACACACAAAAAACCAAATAGGATACTTATAATAAAAGCTTCAAAAAATTAATAAACAATAAAATATTGATCACTTGAAAAACCCCACCCAAAATACGTTTATCATGCCACCCTTCACAACAACCCCTATTCATCATACATTTATTATTTATAATAGTTAATTAAATTCCTATGATGTTACAAAAAATCTCTACTGAAGCGCCCGCATAACAATTAAAATCTTGTATATGAAATAATTGAAATTAATTTGATTAAATTAATCCATTTTTTATGTTTATTGTTTTTTATCATCATCATCATCATAATTGTCTCTCCAAACTCCATATTCAGTTCCATCAGAGATAATCTATTCAATGAGATCTGAAAGTTCACAACTAGTGCCACCTGACATTCAGCCACTCTATGAATGCGTAAGTAACGATTCTACCATAGGGCGTTGTTTTGGTTTTATTCTGTTTTTATGCAACTGTGTAAACATGTAACGATAAGCTTTTGAAAAGAAAATTTACGTCACGTGGGAGCATTATATTATCCATTATTTGTGGTCTAAAGATTTACAAGCATTGGATCGGATCGTGGAATATTAGAAGGCGTTAGTAATCTTTTTTTTTTCATGACTCAATTCGATTCTATTGATTGTTGATTTTATTCATATCTCTTTGAAAAGAATATCTCTGGTTCCATGGTGATATAGCGTAGTGGCTGTAGGCTTTTGTTTATTTTTAGGCATCAACATCATGATAAAATTATTATCGCTATGGAAAATTTATAGCCTATATGAAAACTGATTTTCCAGGCTATAGATAAGTACAATTGAAATAATTTTGTTTCATTTTATTTTATTTGCAGCGGTGTACCTCTTTCATATTTTCACATCTTCGTCATCAAGATGATAAAATACACCGAAACGTCATCAAATAAAACTATGATCTGTAACGAAAATGAGCAAGAGATCTAATGCAACTTTTTTGAAAGTTTTTTTCATACCAGTACCGAATCCAAGTATGGTTTTGGATCAGTACCTACTTACTCATTAAAAAAGCTGATTTAGAGTTTAAAATATACAGGTAATAATGAATAAATAATGAAATAAAAGATGCCCAGAAATACATATTTATCATACATCAGTTGTTCCTCCTCCTATTACCGCGCTCTCGTTTTTCTCCTCCACTCCAGATAATTTTCAATGCTGATACCCAGCTTTTTTGTACGCGACTCTGGCTTTTTCAATACCTCCACTCTTACCGTCGCCCCGGTTACCTTTGATCCTAACTTCGTTTCAGCGTATTTGATGTAGAAACTTGATTACAATATTATTGTCCAGATTTTTTGTATGCCCGTCCTTAACCTCATTCTGGTTTTTTCTGTATCATCACTCCTATCGTTACTCCGATAGCTTTGATGCAGGAGCTCGATTACAATGTTGTAAATGCTTTCCGGGTTATTAAAGAATGTCTGGTGTTTGAAGGTACCAGGAATGGATAGTATTACACATAATTTCAGATAGGACCTATTGTTGAACAGTCAACTCAAACTTGTATTTCAATGTTTATCTTCTTCTTCTTCGGACGTTTATTTCTCACAATATTGCTAAATGTCTGGTGCATTTGTGTTAATAAAATATCACTTATGTACACTTTTTTCTCGACTTTTCTCTTTGGTTTATTTATCCACCACATCAGTATCTTCCTCGGTATCCACAGTAAAAAATAAAGAGACAAATTTACATGTAAATCGGTTATATTTGAGAATACACTGATTAACGTATATTCCACAGTTGTTACATCAGCTAAAATTTTTATGAGATTTAAAAATATGTAATAAGAATACAATTAAATTTATCTGTAAATCCGATAAAGTTGACCATTAGAGTAGGCTTACTTTTATTTTTACTGTGTCCCGTGCGGAACAGAGGATTTAAAAAAATCAAATTGTGCGGAATAAAACTGTTAATCCATTGTAAAATTTGCTGTCTTTTAATGATAATTTGCTTTGAATTTTTTATTTTCAAAAAATATTATTGTAACTAAGTACCACCCGAATTTGATGAAACCATTTTTAAAATAAATTTTCAAAAAACTTTATTTATGCTGGCTTGAGCCAGAGATACTCTATTTAAACAGATATGAAATGAATCGACACAGTGAAAGCGAATTGAGGTACAAACCAAATTATACTATTAATGTCCTCATTGAGGCTCAAACACTCTGCTATTCAAATAATAGATCATATAACGCCTGTATTCGCGATGAAATCTCTACACCACATATAAATTCTCCGATAAAATGTTAACACCACATGGCATAATTTTTATTTTTAAAAGATTCACGTTGCATGTTTACACATTTGCATAAAACAAAACAATTTCATATGGTAAAACCGTTACTTTAGGTTGTCTACGTGTGGTGCAGTGTCAGATGGCGCCAGTTACTCAAAATTAATATTGGATTTTATTATCAGCTAATTTTCAGATTTCTTTAAATATAATATCTCTGCCTAATGTTTCAATATATCAGTTCTAAGTAAGTCAATAGGTATAAATCATCCATCACTTTGGGTTTTTGACCACCACCATATTTTAGAACTTAAAAAACCAAACGTTGTGGCTTGAGCTCCCAACCTCGAATTATTTAGAACCGATGTACTTATTGTAGCTTAAAGTAAAACAAAATGTAGTAAGAAAACTACCTTAAAAATGTGGTTTTAGGAAATTATGATGGCACTTACTTCTAATTTATTTTTGAAAATGAAATATCAATATTGTTGTACTAAAATAGCTCATTTCGTTAAATAAACGGTGTCCCAAAATTAACGCAAGATTCATGAATGGCACCATTCATGAATCTTGCGTTAATTTTGAGACACCCGTTATATGTTAGCTTCATCAGGGTTTTTATAAATAATTGGTAAAATTTATACGACTTGAATCACGCTGGACGTTGGAGTACTTGAAATTTCATTTGTTGAGCTAAATTGGGATAGCATAAAGTTGGTTGGGTTTTGTAGCTCAGGTACTCATTGACAACGAAGAGTGAGCCACTAAGCCACGCTTATTGTTTTCCTTAAAGGCGATGCCGTGAGACTTGCGCTCACAACAGTGGCTTTTACTAACACAGAAAATTTTGGAAACTGAAAATAAGATAATTTATCTGAAAGCAAAACAAAACCTCATCCACTGATTTTATTAGTTCCCTGCTTTGATCCAAAATATCAATTAACCGTCTTTAATTGAAAATTTTAGATAAATTATCTAAAAACTAATCTTACCTTAGATTGATATACATTGGATAGATAGGATGGAAGTTTTAGCTAGGCATTTTGAATAAAAACCGTGTTCCGAACTATTGATTTCAGTTAACAGAATAGTATTGTTTTTTAACGATTTATTAACTATTATTTTTAGTAATATTAACTTATAATTATAATGTAGGGCTTACAAATTTTTTTAGATACGTTATCTGAAAATTTTAGTATTTTAAATTTTCTGTGTATGAATCTCGCTCGTTTGGCAAGGTTCTAGAGTTTACAGGCCTTCAAAAATATAGTAGCAATATGCAAAGTAGTTGCAACAAAGATGATTACGCACACATATTGTCTCCAAGTATCGCTAAGCTATATCAATATACAAAACTGAATATGGCACATGTTCTTTTTTCGTATACGCGAATTACCGAGCCTGTCTCTTTCGTCGCCAAGATTGCGTACAAACGTCGTAAATTTTTACATAAAAGGCACTTAATTTTGCTCAACACTCTCAGAATCGAATGCTTTATCAGCTCTTCGTTCAATGATTTTATAGATTTTGACGTATATGCTCTGCAGTCAATCGCCTCCAAAGGATAAGGCAAAAAGTAACTTAGTACTTGATATATTTGTTAAAATTTTAATAAAAAATTGATGATAAAACCTTTAAAAATCAATAAAATGAGATTCGTTGATGCGTAAATTTGGAAAAACAAGAATTCTGGGGAACAAGATCTGGAAAAATGATTTGAACTATTAATTGGGTTTATGTAAAAAAAATCTTCTTGACTAGGTATATATTTGTTTATTGAAGGGGAAGTAAAATATACATGAATTGTCAAAACTCAAAACAAATCAAATTATCATAAAATGTTACTCCATTACTTTCGACACTTTTATAACCTTTTTCACCCCCCAATAATAGCATACTCGCCATCTCGTCACCATAAGAAAATAGAAAAAGATAAAAAAAATATATATCAATAACATCAAAAGTTTGAAATATTAAATCATGTCCGTGTTATTTGCCATAAATGGAAAGCAAAAGACAAATTTTCGTTGTCATTTTGAGATAAAGTGAAAAACAAAAAAGTGTCATCTCCGGAGAATAACATGAAGGATCCCCATATTATTTGGACATTATTTGGGACATTTTTTTTGCTATGGCTTTCACTTCAACTATGTATGGCTCGCCCATAAACTTTATGGTGGATGTATGATGCAGAATGACAACGTATGTAAAAGTTTGGATTGAAAGATTGATAGTTTTTATTCGGAATGTGATGGAAAAAGTATGTTCAATCAATGAGAAAAGTTGTGCACAAAAAGCAGTAAAACGATGGGTATTTTTAGTGTTTTGGGAATATCTTGCTTTTTTGCTGTCCTGATTGTAACATATAACCATAATTTATCAATAAACAGTATATAAGTAAATAATATAAGAGAGAGAAAATTGAAAGAAAATAAAAGCTTTGGAATGAAAGCTCTAATTAGAGCTTTATTGAATTAGGTACCTTACCTTATCCGTCCTGTACCATGTATCCCATCTGAACCATATATGTATACGTTTCTATATATATTTTGTACATGATACACACGAACGTGCCTTTTCTTAACTCTATCCTGTACTATTATTGTCTTGGGGAGCTGAAAAAGCACTTCATCATGTTTTTTTAATGGGTTTAAGGAAGGATTATAAAAATGTTCTATAATTAATGAAAATTGAGTTCCCTTTTTCTTTCCTTCATACGATATTTTTACTGCTAATTACTCACAGTAATTTATTGCTAAATTTGGTTTTTGGTCCATTATAATTTTAATTGTATACCCGGATGTTGATCATAATAATAATGAGAAAGTCACTTGATGTTTCAATCAAGAACATAAAGATAGAGGAGTGAAGGGCTATGTTCAATCACAGTTCCAAACAAAATTTGATCCTAGGGCCTTCCTTAAGAAGGGATCTGACCATTAGGCCAACGTACATTAAGCAAACAGTACACTGAGAAAAACTTTGCTCCTCCTAACCAAGAAAAGCTCACAACCAACTAAAATAGCACTACAGAACAAACAAGATTTCATCAGTTGCGGTAACCAATCTTATTTCCTCCAAGCAATATCTTGTTTGGTTCAATCTTCTCCGTAAATAAGATCTTGGTTGGCTGAAACAAGATCTTATTCGACCTTATTTATGCTTACTTACTTTCTTATGGGCCTATGGCCTACGGGACACAGCCGATCAATATTCCTATTCCATCTCATTCGGTCCCTAGCGGTAGCTATTACGTCACCCCATTCATCGTTGCGTACACCCAACTCTGACTTGACGGAACGCCGCCAAGTTTGGCGTTGTCTGCCTCTGGATCTGGTTCCTTCCTGAGGACGGTACGCCGAAGCTTCTTTTGCTACTGATCCGGGCTCCATTGGGCCCCTTCGTAGCACGTGACCGATCCGTCCAAGTTTACGTCGCTTAATTTCTATCTCCATGCTGGTCATATCACATGGCTGCACACATCTTATCCGGAAAATTTGCGGCAGACATCGATTGACAAATGTCTGAATTTTATTGGTGACTCATTCAGTCACTTTCCAAGTCTCGAACGCGTACAGTAGTGTGGATAGTACAAGACTTCTAAATAGTCGAAGCTTGGTGTTTTTTGATATAAGGCCTGAGCGCCAGATGTTATTTAGAGCATAAAATCTTCCTCTGGCAGTGTTGATGCGGTTTTGAACGTCTTCGTCGGTACCACCATTAGTTGTAATCTTGCTGCCGAGGTATGTAAATTTTTCGACTCTTATTTATGAAAATTCTCTTATTTGTTAGAAATTCAGTCCAATGCTACACTCCAAGTAATGATAAGGATTACTCTATAAGGTTGGAGTTCTACGATCGTCTTTCCTCTATTTCGTCAATCATTCCAAACGGTGACACTCAAGTATGGATGGGAAATATTAAGGCTATACTGTTGACTGTGGAAATAGTGCCTTGAAATCAGAATGGGCAGACATGGGATTGATCAAAAACCTTATTAAAAAGGAAAGTTGCTGACTGATTTGCGCGGCACACAAAATTAAGTGATTTGAGGCACTCTGTTCCCACATAAAACGATCCTTCCAATCTTTCAAATGGTGATTTCTTCCAAATAGATCACATCATGATTAACAGATCTTGGCGTTCATCTTTCATTGATGTAAGAGTAGGCACTAACATGAAAATACAACATCACCTATTAGTTGCTTACTTTAGATTCGACGTTGTGAAACTCAAAAATCCTGTAGTACAGAGTCAATTCACCATCGAGCTTCGAAATAGATATAAACTATTATCTACTAGACATAACGATGAAGATACTGGTGAGGTGGGGCAAGGTTGGATGAAAATAAAAAAGTCTTACATTGATACCTGTGAGTCTCAGTCTCGGTCTTATCCAAATCCCAGTCATCGAAAGTGGACCTCTGACGAAACTAAAAAGATTAATGAGGAGGAAATGGCAGCCAACTTTGCAATGTTTCCTCGTTTGACGTGAAAAAGAAAAGCTGAGCTCCAACGTTAGCACGATGTACCTGATTTCCGAATTCACTGCACGTAAAGATTTTAGACAATTATAAGGAGCTTGCGAATTCAATCAAAAAGAGATTCGTTCCTGTCGTCAAAAGTAAGGATGGGAACATCTTGCATACTGAAGACGAGCAACTGCATAGGTGGAGGGAGCACAAAATTTGTAATAACGATGCAGACAATTCAAAGTAGTCCGCTATATAATATATAAGGCCTATAGTACCCTAGGGGGACCAGCCGACCCCTCTTATTTGAGAGAACTTTCTAGCTATTAGTGGATTCCGAACCACCACTATTTTAGGATACGCTTATGAGTACCAGTTCATTAAGCCCATCAAGTTTTGTTCAATTTTAGCTGCAAGGAAACTGACTAAATTATTCGGCATGCACGCCATTCGAACGCCTTCTATCCCATACTTAAGTTTTTGCAGCAAGTATGTTTTTGATAGCATGGCTCTGACCATACATGTCCGAAATTACTTTGTTTACTTTATAATCCATTAATAACCGTGCACACAAAGCAGTCTACCTTCTCTACAATGATTAAAAATCAATTCAATCTTCGGACTGGAACCCGTACCCTTCTTGTTGATAGGCAGACACTCTAATGATCAAGCGACACGGGCAGTCCGTTAACAATCAGCAAAGTTCAGCTTCAGCACCTAGCCACTTAGTAGTGCGAAGGTCGAAGAAGCATTATCTTTGAAAAATGTAAAAGCTCCTGGTGTTGATGGTATCCCTCCAGAAGTCCTCAAAACTAACATAGACCTATCTACTGACATTCTCCATCCATTTTTATGTAATGTCTGGAACACTAACACGTTTCCAAGTGACTGGAAACAGGGTTTGATAACGAAGATCTCAAAGAAAGGTGATTTAAGTGACTGTAACTATTAGCGAGGGATCATGCAGCAGTCCATTTCCAGTAAATGGAATCAAGCGTTGATTTAAACAATTGGTTCGATTGAAACCGAAGAAAAGGTTCGTTTTAGACCGAAAACCATCTTCGTACCTTATTTCCATTTTTGGGGCAAAAAAACCTATGGAATGTTGGATAGTTTTTTAGTGTCATACAAAATCTTGTCTGAACTAAAAATTGGGTTTCTGGCTGTACTTGCAAATATTCCAGTTTCCCCTAGAGTTCCAGAGAATTATCTCTTCAAATATCAAAGTATTCAATCTATTTTATTTAACAACACTCTTTTCTCCTAAATTGGATAAAAAAATTATGGAGCTATTTTATAATAAAATTGTGGTCCAAAAAAACCAATAAAATTGTGCATTTAGAACCAATGTGGGGCTAAGTGCACCTAAAAAATTCATTTTGCAAATAATTATTTAATAATATATATAAAACAGAAAAAATATGATTGTTGCACTCAATTGATAGATTTTAGAATATAAAACCTAAATCAATTCAGATTTTGCAAAATTATGCATGCAAAAAAATTAGAAAAATGATAAAAAAATTCTGGTGCATTTAGCTCTACTTTCCCCTACCATGCATTTAATTTGTAACTCTGAGAGTCGTTTATGGCTGTTATATGGTTATAAAGAGTAAATACAATATCAACAAATTGAATTTCTTTCCTTCACATGTGCAATGTGCAGTCCTTTCCTAGCATCAAAGCCAGTTAAACATATTTGTGCAATTTTTTATTTGAAAAAAGGGGGAGAGAAGAAAAATTATTGTTGGTTTTTCCTTGTCGTATTTTGCATTGGTCTCCTCGGCATGATGCAATGCAATTCAATGCAACCCAACAACCAACGGGAGAGAATGTGCAGAAAAGTTGAATTTAATTAAAGAATAAATCATTTTTATGGTTTTTTTTATTTGTTTAGAATTACTTAGCTTTCTTGTTTTTATTTTAAATTAAAATCAGCATAAAAACATTAAAAACGACCGGGCGTTTATTTCGGGAGGCAGCATTATTAACACAGCGTAGCATAGCGTGACATTAATAATGTTCGTTCACGCCATAAACTCTGTATTAAAACAACAAGTTACTAAAATTAAGTTTAAAAAATAACTTCCCGACTTTTTTCATTGCAGCAAAAATTCTTTTATTTTATTTTAATTATCATACTTTCTTACAAGAAAAAACATTAAAGTTTTCTGCATTCTTCAAGCTTTTATTATAAAAATGGCTCCCAATAGGTGTAGCTACGAAGAGACGTATAGCTTATGAGAACGTTCTCGTATTCAAAATTATAAGAATTTTAGAAATTAATAACAATAGTAGTCAAAAAAATCATAAACCAGAGACGTTAGTCGCATAACTGCGTGGTCATTAAGAAGAAGGCGTGTGGCGTGCGGAGAAGGATAGGTTGTTTCAAGTCCCATAAATTATTGAACAAAGAACCACCAATTTGTCTGTCCAAGTATTTTTTGCGCGTGTTCCTGTAACACCAGTCTCCAGGTTGTATAATGGTGGTTACAATACTTATACAGAGGTGCATGGTGACAAACGTCTTCGGGACTTCTTTTGAGGGTGTGGCAAGACCAATCAAATTTGATCTTCCATATCTTAAGATTTGTATCTTTCTGTTCTCTATCTTCGTTGGTGAGTGGCGTAGCCAAACGGTGTATAAATTACACGCTTAAATGGAACATGTAAAAAGCTAGTAAAATTAGCTGAACTCTGAAAAAAGTGGACGACAGAACGGGCCCGTAAATATTGTTTACTGACTGAGACGGTAAACTGTCTAGTACTGGACGGGTCGATTACTTTTGATATATCTGAGACATAAGATTTTTTAGAAATAAATTTCAAAGGTGACGACCTTTGGAAACTTTTATTATTGATGTTTTATTTATATTTACGGAATATTTTAATATAATTTGCCGTGTTTTTCATTAAATTGTACTAAATTATTCCGTAATTATAAATGCAAAATCAGTAATAATAAGTTTCCAACTACCTATCGTCAGTTTTCGTCAACGTCGAAAAGACAAAGTACCTCGCTATAAACAGAAATAGCGCTGGCGATTTTGAGATTGACGG
>JXPH01054113.1:0-12774 GCA_001014845.1 Mochlonyx cinctipes | reverse complement strand
TGTTAAATTTTATTGTACAATCATGCAAGATTCCAGGAAATGAAATTAGTGCAAAATATTGTGCTTGGTTTAGTTGTACAAAAAGCATATTTATTATAATTGCCATCTTGATTAAAATAGAAATCCTTTTTTTGTAGTAAAAATATGTTAGAAAATAAGTAGGTATTAATTCAACACTCCTTTTAAATGTTAGATAAACTCTCCTACCAATTTTACCTACTTACTCGAGAGCATAACTAAATTAATATTTAATTTTATTTTCGTCATCGTTAATATTAGCTTCCTTTACTTTAGTTTCTGAAGATGTCCCGGAATATGACACCATTGCCCACCAACTATNAATTTTATTTTCGTCATCGTTAATATTAGCTTCCTTTACTTTAGTTTCTGAAGATGTCCCGGAATATGACACCATTGCCCACCAACTATGAGTTTTTTTTTTAAATAAATAAAAATACATAATAAAAATTAAAAGAAGAATAGATGATAGATTTTACTACACATATTAGGTATAATTTATTCTATAAACAAACAATAATATAATGAAATTATATTACAAAAAGGCAGCATTTTAAAAGGTTCGTCGCTTAACTAATATTGATTAAATTTTTTGTTATCATCTTAATTTGGCACTTAAATTTACTGATTATTATACTTTCATGTGTTAATAGGAGTTCTTAGGAAGCTGAAATTAAAATATAGCGGAAAAATATCATGCTTAGATTTTTTTAAAGCGAGTGCATAAAAGCTGTTCAATAAATGCAACAAACCACTACTTACTTGGCTAACGTTGAACTAGTAGACCTTCCAAAATTAGGACGCGGAATGTCGTCAAGTCCACGATGAACAGAAATTGTTTCGGGATCTAAAGTTGCTCCTGCTTCAATCATTTGCAAGTACTCTGGGGTTTGAAGTGAGGCTTTTGTTGGTTTTTTGTACAATTTTAATAATAACGATGAGCAAACTACTGATACTGAACTCATTGCCATTGCAGCTGAGCCCATCCATGGCTATTAATTAATTGTATGTATTAAAAATTACTTCATCTATTTCCAAATATAAAAAAAATTAAGAAAAAAGGTAGAAAAACTTCTCCAAAATTACAATTATTTCACTCAAAGTTTCACGACTTAAAAAACTAAATTGCTAATACTCCATAGTGGTTTTTTACCCTAAATTCTGGACATTCGTATAGATTTTTTTTTTTAAATAGAATACCTAAACTAATAATAAAGGGAAACTTTTATATCAAAATTTTGATTGGATTTTATAAAAATTGAGCGACAAAGTTAGAAATTGAGGAAATCTGGCATTGTTTTTTTTTTACAGAAAACGAGTAACTTCTAATTTTAATGATGAAAATAGGATTCAGGAGATTCAGACAAGAATTATTGCGGCAAATAGGTGTTACTTTTCGCTAAGCAAATTATTCTCGTCTCTAGCTTTGTCAAGAAATGTGAAAATCACAATATACAAAACCATTGTAAGACCTGTATTGCNAGTAGTTTTTAAATTATTACTGTCAAAACCTTCTCTAAGCTGAACTATGCAAGACTTTCGTGTGTGAAGATTTTGACCTGCCTATAAGGTACCCTTATGAGACCACAAACCTGCATATACCCTTCTGCAAGTCTCAAAAAATTGGTTCTACATAAAAAATAAAAGGTTTGCGGAGAAACAAATAATTTAAAAGTTGAACCTAGTAGGTTGAGATCTCCTAAGGATTATGCTGGGCCATTCTTGAATGGAGAAATTTGAAACTATGTACTTTATTCTTTAGTAGTAGCGAAAAAAACTATTCTAAGACCTGTATTGCTCTATGGATGTGAAAATTGGACGAGTACAAAGAAAAATATGACAAACCTAAACGTGTTTGAAAACAAAATACTTCGGGGCGAATATTTGGCCCAATTCAAGATGAACCAGGTCATTGGAGAATTCGACATAATAAAGAAATTCATAGAATGTACCATGCGCCAAGTGTTGAAAAAGGAGTAAAATCCAAAAGACTTTCGTGGGCTGGGCATATTGTTAGAATGAGTAATGCAAGATTAGTTTTCGAGGCACAACCCAATGAACTAAGACCTGTAGGAAAACCACGAAAACGTAGGTTGACAACGTGAAAGAAGATTTCCAATAAGTGGCAAATTTAACGCATTATGCAAATTGGCAGGAGGCAGCTTTGGATCGAGATGCATGGAAAGTTTTGGTTTTGGCAGCAAAAAACATTTAATAATATTTAAAAATATAATACCTAAAGCCTTATTATTATTATTTATTATTATTGACAGGCATTAATTGACGAGCAATAATTGGAGGGACATTACTGACTGGAGCAATTGAAAAAATTGCGTGAACACGCTCTGCTGAATCTGCTGGAGCTTAATTGCTCCAGTCAATAATGTCCCTCCAATAAATGTTTGTCAATTAATGCCTGTCAATATTGAAAAAAAATATCTATCTGAATCCACTCTAAAAGACATTAATGTATCGAGATAGCCATGAAAATGAACATAATGAATAAAATGAACAAATCGTGAATTTATTCAAATTATCGGACATTCGAACTAACGGATTTTGACCCGTATAGGTTTAAGTCGAGGTTTAAGTATACAGTTACTATGCAAAATTTGTGATAACATTCTGGTGTTTTTAACTACCACAGTTTCTTAACGGTCTACAGCACTAGAGGGACCAGACTTTTAAAGATAAATATTAAAGAAGTGTTTCAATCTATCTATAAAAACCTCGATAAAAACATACATATAAGATATTTTAACAAATTCTAATCGAGTTCCTAGGATTATTCGGGATTATTAAACCTCTCAAGTTTCATATATTTTACTGCCACTGGATGGGTGTATCTATGTATAAGAGAATGTTTGCTTACCTGCAAAACGAATCCAAAGGGTGTAAAAACACCCGCTGCTAGAGGTATTCCAATTATATTGTAAATACTAGCAAATAGGAAGTTCAAATGGATTTTTCTAACTGTTTTTCGTGATAAATCTAAACACGCTACAACATCCAGCAAATCGTTCTGCAAAATAAAAAAAATCATTAAAATAATTGAATTATAACCATTAACATTAATTACTCTCATTAAAACGACATCTGCAGCTTCGGCAGCGACATCTGTGCCTGCTGCAATCGCAATTCCTACATCAGCTTGTGCCAATGCGGGACTATCATTTACACCATCCCCAACCATTGCAACACGCACTCCTGTTTCTTGTATTATTTGAATTTTGCGGACTTTGTGTGATGGCAAAACTTCTGCAAACACTCGGTTTATTCCGACCTTAAACAATTGGTGAACATATAAAATAGAAAATTGAAAAAGAAATTAAATTACTTGTCTAGCAATACTGCCAGCTGTATTTTTATTATCCCCCGTCAGCAAAATAACTTCAATTCCCATCTTTTTCAGTGTATAAACCGCTAAATGCGCTTCCGGTTTCACCATATCCGAAACAGAAACCATACAAATCAATTGTCCATTCAAAGCGCACAATATCGCTGTGTGTCCCATTTGCTCCTCCTCAGACATTTTAATATTTATTTCAGAAGGAACCAATATCGCATTTCTATGCATCCACTCCCGATTTCCAATCAGAACATTAAATTCGTTCACATTTGAGAAGCTTTCAATACTATTGTCAACAGTTTCTAGTTGAAGAAGTTGTTGAAGCTCTTGTGTGTTCTTTTGGGAAGGACTCAATTGCGGAATCAACTCTTCAATTACTGCGTTGTTTATTAAAATTGCTGCGTTTGAATCATTTTTGTAGGAATTGTTGTAATTGGTTATTATTTCAGATTTCATTCCTTTTTTTAAAATAGGCTCGTAGTTTGAAATTACACACCTGATTCCGCAACCTGGAACAGCCAAAAAATTGGTACACTTTCCAAAAGCTTCAATTTCAAGCACATCCTTCACATATTTTACAACAGCTGATGCAATCGGATGTTCACTGTTCACTTCTGCAGATCCCAAAATTGTCAACATTCGTCCCAATGTGCAAACGTTTGGCTTTACAAACATGCAGATTCTTGAAGTCATTGGCATTCCGTGCGTTATTGTGCCTGATTAGAAGTAAAAAAATAAAATATGTAACAAGGTCTATTACTCTTGGGAATATCAAAATTATTTATAATTAATTAGGGTAAGTCGACAATAAGAGTTCAATTGTCTTCAGTCAGTTCATTCGCTTATAACTATTTCAATTTTCATTTTTCATGTTTCTGATGAATTAAACTAACATTGAAATGATCAAATTTAGCTACTTAAAAGCACAAACTGGTCATACTACTTTGCTAAACTGTAAATATTAACCTTTGCGATAATTGGACACTATCGACAATAACACACTTACTCTATTCTATATATTAAAATACTGAACTGTTTGGCAATTTTTAAGTGTTTTTATATTTCCCACATTTTAAAAAGCGAATCTTGGGCCGGTCAAAAAATATTTTTTCTGTCAACCTTATAAATCATGATCTTTTCTTTGTTCTTTTCTAAGTTCGATTTTAAGAAACCTGTGATAGGTTTCACAGGTTTCTTAAAATCGAGCTTAAAATACTACATGATGCGTTCAATGCTTTTCGCTCAATGTTAACTATCGTGAAATGTTTTGAATCAATCTAGGTAGTTAATAATGTACAAAAATGAGGTGTACACGAGGGTGTACTTTGAAAAATTTCCCAAGAATTATCCCTTTTTTTCTAATAAATTCTAACAGAACGGGTTTCGACCGAACGACTTTTCGACCGAACGACTTTCGATCGAATGGCCTTCGACCGAATGGGGGTATATCGTTTATGAGGGGTGCAACGAAAAATTTCTCTAAATAATGTAAAAAAAAACGTACCTGTTTTATCAAAAACAATAGTTTTTACTTTATGTGCATTTTCCAGTGGCCCGGCTCCTTTCACCAAAATCCCATGCAATGCTCCAACTCCTGTTGAAACCATCACCGCAGTAGGTGTAGCTAATCCTAGAGCACATGGGCAAGCAATGGCCAGTACACTCAAAGCACATCTGAACGCGTAGCTAAAGATTATTTCATGGCGATTCAATCCTTCTTTTGCTAATTCAGACATGTCTATATTTGCAACATTAATATACCCAGCTATAACCCATCCCATTAGGGTTAAAATGGAAACTGTGATGACAAAAGGAACAAAGTACCCAGCAATTAAATCAGCCATCTCTTGAATCGGAGCTTTTGATGTTTGTGCTTCTTCAACTAATTTTACTATTTGCGCTAATGTCGTATTTTCTCCTGTATGAGTTGCGTTCACAAGTAATAGTCCATTCTGATTTATGGAGCCACCAATTACGATGGATCCTTTCTTCTTTGGCACCGGCATTGACTCGCCTGTTATCAAACTTTCATCACATGTCGAATTTCCGCATAACACTTTTCCATCCACAGGTACTTTACTTCCGGGAACAACTTTTAAAACGTCCCCTCTTTGCACAAGATCAACTGGAATTAGTTTTTCGGATAAAACTTCATAATCGTCGCCTAACTTCACCAGGAGAGCTTCTGTTGCTTTCAAGGATAGCAATTTGGAGAGAGCTTCTGAAGTTTTTCCTTTTGCAATATGCTCTAACCATCGTCCTAGCGAAATGAAAATTAATAGCATTGGCGGCGTGTCAAAAAACGTTAAGGGAGACGTTTTCATTTGCATTATCATTGCGGCAGACAAAACACCTACTGAATAAATGTAGCTGACAGTAGTGGCCATTGTGATAAGAACATCCATATTACTGGAGCCATGTTTAATTGCTTTATATGCCTGCACATAAAAATGGCGCCCCCCAAAGAATTGAACTGGAGTTGATAAAATAAACATGACTAAATTCTCCATAGATAATCCTGGAAGTACACAGCACATACTCTCGTGGCCATGAGTCTCCATTAGCACCATAAAGTACACCATGGCCACCATGCACGGCCCACCAAATATCAAGGAAATTAGGAATGCGTTCCTCCACTTTCTAATTTCTTTTTTGTGCTCTAAATAACTGTGCGACATTTTATCTTTATTCGTCAGTACACTAGCCTCGAATCCCAACGCCTGAATTGCCTCGCAAATAGTTCTTGCACCTGTCTTTTCATTGTCAAATTTAAATTTACCACGCTTCGTCACTAGCGCTACGGCAGCATGCGTTACTCCAGGAATTTTTAAGGCAGTCTGTTCAATTTTATTCACACAAGATGCGCACGTCATTCCAAGAATCTCAATTTCAACTTCCCCTTCCCCCGTTCCAGGTGCGTCAATTATTTCTGTAGCAAATCCCAGCTCAGTTATACTCTTCGCAACATCCTCCGGGCTAGTCAAATTGAAATCATACTTCACTTCCGCTTTAGCCGCCAGTAGTGCTATTGAAATTGATTCGACGCCATAAATCTTTTTGCAATGTTTCTCGATAGCTGAAACACAACTGGCACAGGTCATTCCGCTAACGTGGAGGAAACATCTCTTCAGTTCGTTTGCTTTAAGCTCATGTTCACCATCAATTAAGATTAATTTTTCAGAGATTTTGTTGTTTGTGTTTAGTGGAGATTTATTTTTGGCTACTTGTTGTGGATCAGTCTTCTTCTTATTGCTAACATTTGCTCCGAAGCCCATATCGTCAATTTGTTCAGCGATTTGTTCGGCACTCGTTACGTTAGCATCGAATTCGACTAATCCTAGTTTCTGTTCTAATTCTACTTTTACTGAACGCACCCCTGGCTTGTCTTTTATGTTTCCCTCAATATTTCGTACACAGGACTGGCATGTCATGCCTTCAATGTCTATTCGAGCTTTCTGTATATCCGGTTTTGCATCGTCCACATAAACACACTCAAATCCCATGTCATCGATGTCGGCAGCAATTTGTGATGGATCTATGACCGTTGGATCATAGTCAATGTAACCAGAGTTCTCTGCTAAAACTACTTTTATCGTTATGACTCCCGGTTTCGTTCCAATATTCCCCTCAATGTTTCGTACACATGATTGACAAGTCATGCCGATTATAGGAAGACGAATCGATGCCACCGATTGCTCCAACAATCCCCTCGATTCACTGTAGTCGTCCATGTTTTCTCTAGAAATAAAGAAAAAATCAAAATTATCTTAAAGTACACACTATATTATTAAAAAGAGAAAACCTCAAAAGCATTATCTTATCATCATGAACAACAAGTTCGTCATCTTCTTGAGAATTCATATCTTATTTTTTGGCTTAATAAAATTCCCGGAACAGCTATAAATGCACGCTTCTATTCTCAACGTCGGTTTAAGTACTAAACCTTACGTACTCTACAAAATATTAATTCGTTATCATATTATTAAAAAGAAGTACTGTAACTAAATTTTGTTACGTATTTTGATTTTCATGCTTCGGTACATGTGTATTTATATTTGATGATCAGAACCTAGGCTAACAATTGTTTTGAACAAAAATGCTATAAAACATACAAAGTTGAAAGGGCTCTATTTATTGAGGGCCCTTGTGGGAAGGCCTGCTTGAAAAAAAACACAGCTCTGTTAGTATTCCAACTGTATGGAGGGTGGCAGTGATAAGGTGTACAAATACTCAATATGAATAAAGGTATTCAAAACGCAATCAACATGTGTTTGACTATTTGTGTATATGTGTATAGAATAAAATAATTTTATTGATTAAGTTGAGAGTAATTTTTATTTTATCTTTTGTACGTGATAAAATTAGCAGCTTTTCTTTACATAACCCTAAATACACAAGACTTTACCATCAAAGGACAAGAAAAACTGAGAAAAAAACCTACATACATTAATAGAAAATTATGAATAAAATATATAAAATTCACTTTTGGCCTTCGGGCATTTCATACGAATGACTCAAGAGCACTCGAGAACACCTGGAAACACTTGAGAGCCTCAAAACACCTGGAACATTTGCCAGTGTCATGCATAGATATTTTGAAGCTGGTTTCACCTTGAACAACTTGGGCCCTACCAGGAAACCCTCTAGACACTCAAGGGCGGGAAACACTCGGGAACACCCAGGAACACTCGGTAACTTTTTTAATCTGCACTAGCCAGACTCGACGCTTTTGGCTGATAAAAAGAAGAATGAAATTTTCATTGTTTTTTTTTTCAAAAATGAAAAGAGTTTGCATAGGAAACTATAGAAGGTTTTGACTGATTTGGCTCAAAATTTGGTATGTGTAAGTGCATTGATATCTATGAGTATCAAGGACGAAAATTTCAACCTTCGAGTACATTAAGTTAGCCCATACGTTTGTTCTTACCCTTAAAATACGCAAATCGTTGTTCTGTAGCCAATAGTAGATTTGCCATTAAAAGCATAATAGTCACAAAAATTCAGCTCAATACAAAAATCCCACACGAATTTTTGGTTGGAAAACAACACTTAACGCTTACTAATGGCTGGTAGGGGAGAGCAAGATTAAACGCACCGCAACTAAATGCTCCAAATAATCTTCCAAAAAGCATTAAATTTAATCTCCTTGATGGAATACATGAATTCCGTTTCTGGATATTTTTAAACGAATTTCTTATCTCGTATTTTTCGAATTTTTTCTTCAATTTTCAAATTTTTGTGTATACAAGCGATCCTACATTTACATGGAAAAGTATGTACCTGATGCACACTACACATATGGTTAGAAGACCAATATTTGGAATTCAAACTTTGATTCGTAAAAAATAAATAATCATTCAAAATAAAGAATCACATAAAAAGAGGAATAATTTTGGAGCATTCTTACTGATTTGCTAAATAAGTCAATGCGAAATATATCGCGTTAGAAATAAGTGTCAACTAGTGGTAGTTTTACCCTAGTTTAAAAAAGGCAATGTCTGATAAAGAAGTTATATCTGTTTATCTGTCACTTGTGTTAATGAAAATGAATGATAAACTCTGAATTTAAAATATGTTCACTTAATAGTTAAAAGGGATTAAGGGGTTTCCTATTATGTATAAATGAATAAGGTACCCTTAACCTGTGTCATCCTGGACCTCTGGAAAGCTGCCAAATAATTCTATAAAAAAAATTGTGACACAACCTAACACCCTTAGGACGACCGTCTTGTCTAGATCCGCCAAACTAGACAGTTTTTTTTACTAATTTAGGCGGGGTTCGAGATGATGGCCTCGAACACTGAATTATGGCAGTAATGTGATATGACCAGTATGGAGTTAGAAAACAGGCGACGTAAACTTAGATGGACCGTCCACGTGCTACGACGGATTAAAGAAGCTTTGGAGTACTGCCCTCGGGAAGGAACCAGATCCAAAGGCAAACCACACCAAACTTGGCGCCATTTTGTTAAGTCTGAGTAGTGTGTACGCAACGATGAATGGAGTGACGTAATAGCAACCGCAAGAGATCGAATGAGATGGAATAGGACTATTGATCGACTGTGTTCCGCACCAAAGACCCTTAAGTAAGTAAGTAAGTAAGTAAAGCGGGGTACGAAATTATTTGTAGCAGTCTTAACCCTTTCACTAGCCATATTTTTCTTATAAATTACCTCGGTTTTCTGTTATCATTTAGGCTTGGCTCCCGCAAGAGGAGAGGGGTGGTTCACCATGACATTATAGTATTACGGTTAACTGGTCGTAAATGATTTCTAGGGCTCCAAAACGTGTTTGAAAGTTGATTTGGGCGATTTTCATTTTTGAATCAAATGTATGACTTTCACTTTTAGAAGTTAAAGTAATACTCTGATTTGGTCTGGTTACTGTATTACAAACCTTCATTATTAAATATTTTATTTATGTTATATTTAGATTAGATACTTTTTACCTATATGTTTGGCATTGAAAGTTCAGGAAATTTTTAGGGTATGGCTTTAGATAAAAATGGTATATCAAATCTTCAAGGTAAGATTCACTCAATAAGTTACTTTTCCATTCAAAGTTTTAAAATAATTCTTAGGAATGCTACCTAACATTTACATCATTAACCTTATTTAAATTTAATGTATATTCAATTGTTCGTGAGTTATACCTATACGGTATTTTCTTTCTCTTTAAAAATACCTATTTCCGGCTCATAAAAGCATAAGTTTTATAACTTTACTTATAAATTTTTAAATTTTCAAATTCGTATATAAATGTCTGACTCACATGGGGTAAAATCATCAATAATGGACAATTGCATTTTTATTTATTTTTGGTATTCAATTATGGACAAATGGTTTATGGCTTCATAGTCGTAAACCCACCTGTCCATAAATAATTCTCAAAGTCTCCATTATTAGCGGACTTTACTCTAATAGTTGATCGCAGTAACATCTATCTCAAGGCAATTTATTATGTGTACCGTTCTTTTGAATACTTTTTAATATACAATTATGCTCAACAGTTCAATATCGCATAACGAAATAGCAATTAATTTTTAATTCGTAATATGATCTAAATTCACAGCAAAATGCACTAATTACGAGATCAATAGTGTAAATTTTAATTGTATAGAATTAAGAAAGTTTTTATTTTAGTTTTTTATTAAACCACGTTTAACTTCACGTATTTTTTGCTCTTGAGGTAATCTTAAAAGAAATTAAGTTGTAACACACAAAACTTTCATTTTTCAATTCCAACATTTATTGTAACAATCTCTGCCACTCACTTTGTATATGCTTTATTTTTCTATGGTTTGATCTCGGACCATTTGTTCTAAATATTACTAGCACTACACTAAGGATTGACAAAATCTCCCGACATTTTGCGCTGACAGATTTTTTATTTCACTAAGTTAAGTTAACCAGCGAACGAATATATTTACTATCTTAATCCATCGGAAAAAAGTTCACGACTGACAAAACCAGAAATTTCTGAAATCATTCATTGGTAGGAATGTATGTTGGTCGGTGTGTAGGCCACATCTTATTATATATTTTAGGTCTAGTATTTTTTTTTCGGAATCACCTAAATCTATGATTTTTAAATTTATCTTTACTTTATGTTTTATTCACAATTGAAAAAGATACAAGAACTGTTTACAATTACACATTCTTGTAATCGTTATACAATAGTCAATAATCAAAAACTTATAGGTTAACTTGATATTAACAAATAAATTGATATTCATATTAACTAGTAGACCTCCTGGTAATCTCTACTTAACAACAATTGAAAAAATATGTAAATATTTATATGTATATTTCGGAGTTTTTCTTTTGTTGTTTGAGTTCTTCACATTTATAATAATCTAGTACAACACTAGGTGGGATTTAGATTATGATCATAAATTGTACTAGACCTAAAATATATTATAACTAGGAGAGCCCCTATTCCCTATTAATCAATTGAACGAAGAAAAAAAATTTAATATTTAGATGATTCAAAGTTTATTTCAGGATTTATTTTTAATAAGTTAGTACAATTCCCTGCAAAGAAAATGGTATATTTCTTAGCAGGGAAGGATTTTTACATGAGGAGCAAAATGCATAAATTTCGGCGATTTTTTAAAAATTGGACGACCTAAAATATATATTTTATAGACCCAGAGGAGAAGTCGTATTTAAGACTCGTCGAAATGTCTTTTTTTGCTTCGATCGATTATTGTTCATACCCTGAACAAAAACACATCTTCGCAGCAAATTTGGATCCAAAGCCGTCTGTCATGGTGGTTCGAGGTATGTTTTAAAGGTTTGGATATGAGTCTGTCGAGACACTTTCCAAAAAATCAATGGTTTGGTCAACAGAAGAAGTGGATGCTGCGAACTTCCACTTCTGCTCCTGGTCATTACCATTCAAAATTTTTATAAGCTGCCAACGAATCCTTATTCAAGATCTTATAAACAATTCGTAACCATGATTTCAGAAATTTTTAAGGAATGCTGGCAAATTGCAAATTTTTTCTCGAAGGAATCAAAATTTCACAGGAAGGTTGGAACAGGGCCTGTATGGTTAAGATTTATAATTCTAGACTAAAAAAATTATCATTTCGACAAGTCCCCAATATGAGCTGCCTTCTAGATCTATTAACTATTCTTCAATTTTTTAAGCTGTGTAAGTAATGTTCCCATATTGGGCTGTTTACCCCTATTATTTTTATCGGTTTACCGGTCATTTTCTACAATTAAGTTAGTTGCATATAAAATATAAGAAGGCTTTGAATTACAAAAACAGTATAAATACGCTGGAAAATATTCATAAAAAACCCAGTCTTAGTTTGTAAATTAAATAAAAAGGTTCATAAATATAATTAGTTTTAATCACAACGAGTCAGTTTATTTCAACGCCGGCAATCCAGACTAAAGCTGTTAGCGTTTTTATGGTAGAAACAAAATTATGCACTCACTTCTAATATTTTTCTATCGAAATATCGTCTATCCGCAAGTACAAATATCGATAGTTCAAACTTCAAATTTTCTTCTTTTAGTCACAAATTTATCGAATTTATATCACTTTAAACACTACAAATCTTTTAACAAAATTTTTATCCATACATTCATTCTTAAACGTCAAAAGTTTCGCATCTCAATATTTGAGTGAAGTTAACTGCATTATGTATGTATGATACAGTGTTGGGTCGTCCAGACTTGGCAATAAAGCCCCTTGCAACTGGCTATGATCTAGTAAGAATTATAAGATTATGCCGAGGATTATCCTACATTTTGTGTGGAAATAGATTGGGACGGCGAAATATCGCCGTTGTTGTCACAACAAACTCAGGGTAAACAAAGAATTTTTCTTATGCGTTCATATGATTTTTGATATCAAATATCTTAAAAACGTAGGAAACTACAAAGTGGATT
>JXPH01054041.1:0-14171 GCA_001014845.1 Mochlonyx cinctipes | reverse complement strand
ATTGTAATGGATCTGTTTATTTTATTTTATGTTTGTATATTTATTACATACAATTTTAGTAATACTCGCAATATACATATTTTGTATGTGAGTGCTTGTGTGTTATATAAGCATACTTTTTATTTGAGGAGAAGAAAAAACTGTTGTTTCTCGTTTTATTTGACGCAGTTTGGGCGTTGATTTCGACCGCATTCCAATAGTAAGGTTTGTCTTGAATACTAAAATATTTTAATCTCCATGTCTTTTTACTGTTTTGTCATTCTTACTCCACATTAAGTTGACAATATACACTCCTAGGGCCCCTCCATCACGTCTCTACTTTGAAATTTGATTTCGCATTTAAAAAAATACGTTTGGCTTTTTTTCTCATTTTATCTATGGATGTAAAAGAAAAGCTAGTGTAAGTATTCTGTAAAATTTGAAACATTTTGGTCCCTTGGGAAAAGTTGCTCCAAATGGTCTGAAACGTGAAAACAACTGAGAAAAGTCTGCCTGTGAGTGTGTCTGTGTCTGTCTATGTGTCTGTATCCCTTAATAACTCACCCGATTGATTTGTAATTTTGCTGTGCAAGATTTTATCTACAAAAGTAAAGACGAGTCCGTTAATGAGCCACATCTGGCCACGCACACTGGGGCCCACCATACAAACTCTTCTGAAACTTTGAGTTCTAATGATCGGAAAGAGCTCAAACTTGGAACCTTATTTTGTGATAAGTACCCAAGAATAGTTTCTTTAAAAGTTTGACCCTATGACATTGGGATTTGTAGGATCCTAGGTACCTCGGGTTCTAGTAATCGGAATGCACTAAACTTTGTAATATAAGCTTTTAGTATAAGTTCCCAAGAACAGTTCATGCTAAATTTGGGATCATGTCATCAGTTCCTGTTGCTTTCAATTACCAGAATCTCTAATTAGGTTTAAAAACCTCTTTTTTGTCCCAGTATAAATGTCATAAAATATTCAATAAATAATAAAAAACGAAAAGCTTCATAATCCACTTTGGGATTTCCTACATTTTTTTATCTTTCACCAACAAATCAAATCAAAGAAATATTTTATTGAAATTTATTCTTGTAAACATATAAAAAATGTCATATTTTATGACAAGTTTAAATATTTAATTCAATTAAAATATTTCTGCATCAACATAAAATTAAAATGTAAAAATATTATGGCTTCTCGTAGGCATTTTCAAATTGTGTTGCAGAAGGCACTTTTTGCTTTATGCATCATTCCATTCCATGTCGATGACGAATTCACGAAATTTGCACGATTTTTGAATAAAATGAACATAAATGTAATGAATATGTTGGTATAATTAAATAAATACTCCAGCCACCAGCAAAACCACGCCAATAATATTTGGATCAGATTGTGGGAACACACTTTTCGGCAATTAAAATTTTATTGTCAATTATGAAATTTTGATGAATCGAGGCATCATTAAGTCAAAGAGAATTTTAAATTAATTTTACATGTTTTATCAAACTGGGACCAGAAGGAGGAAAATTTTTTGGCACTAAAACATTACAGTTTGAATTACAATTATAAATTTCCCATAGAAAAAAAGTTTTGAATATGTAGCGTAAACTGCAAAAACTATAGCAAGTCTTTAAAAAAATGTGTAGAAATGCTCGACTAATAGGGAATTTCTCTAATTTTGCAGTTTTGTACAAATTTTGGTACATCCAAAATAGATCGGAAATAAAAGTGGATTCTATTCTATCAATAGTAAAAACTGTTTAAGCTCCGCTGTTTCTGACCGAGAACCCAGATTTACAGTTCCATCATCAAAGTCAAGTAATGAATTCAACAAACCAAAAATATAGATTCATTTGCCAACTTCGAAGTGGTTAGTTAAACAGCCATTTTGGATTTTCTGCCCAACCATACTGGACGCCTATTAAATGTAGGGCCATGCATAGTAGGGTGATTCAAAAATGCATGATGTCTGAAAAGTTTATGGGCCAACCCGGTAAAAGTGTCCATTTGGTGAGAAAAAACTCATAAAATATTTTCAGCGATCGGTTAAGGTTTAAGATATGCTACCGGGGGTTGAAGATCGGACCTGACCCCCAAAAATGTTTTTAAATATTTTTTGAAATATTTTTTTAAATGTTAATAAATCTAAAATAATTTCTGAAATTAACTTTTATGCTTATAAACAATGCGATTCTAGTACTAAACCAAACAATATGATATATTGGGGCTTTGTTACGGGGCATAACGTCTGTATCAGATGACCAAGTTATGTAGATTTTTGCTCATAACTTTTTTTTTCCATCGAACCGATTTTGATAAAAAATTAAGTAAATGAAGCTATATATTCTATAAACATTCATTGAAATTTTTAGCTTAATCGGTCAAGTGGTTTGGTGGTGGGAACATGCAAACTCCATGACAATTCATGGGTCCCTTAACGATATCTTCGGTTTAAGTTATGCGATTAAGCTGCAAATTGGCGCATAACTTATTTTTAGTACACTGGTAAATCTGAAAATCTAAAACCTAAACCTAATTGGTAAAAGGCTACTAAGGGCTCTAGTACAAAAGTAACTGAACTTATGAGTTATTAAACTATAACTCCATGGTCCAAGGTTAAATTGTGCTCAAAATTGGTACGGAAGCTTAATTTATTATTTTAGTGAAGCCCTAAAATTTTGAGCAAAATCGGTTGAAGGCTTCTACAGGCTCCAGTACAAAGGTACTCACAAAAATGTAATAAAATGGTTTTTCAACCATAACTTCTGTTCTTGTGCATGGAAATTGCTCAAAATTGATATCCTTCGTCTGCTCTAAATAAGCCTCGAGAGTCGAGATCCAGCTATAAAATGAATGATGATTACACACTCATAGTATTATAGAAATAAATCACTCATTATCTCTTACTCCTTGTTATTTCATTTCTCATTGTCTTAAAATGGGGTGAAAAGTAGAAAAGAAAAGCTCAATCACTCAACCAAATTTGATAGTAAGTAATTGTCAATAAATGAAAATGAAATCCCAAAAATATAAAAAATACTGAAAATTGTTTGCAGAGAAGATTTGCATTTTTGTATTCTCGCCACAACACCGACTCGAAAATAAGAACAAATGGGATTTCGATGCGACAAAAAGTCGTTTCAATTTGATTTTGTTAATTAATTTATCTTTCCTTTCGTCCAGGGAATATAATATTATTTCTATACGATACATGGAACAAGAACGCTATATTAAAGTATGCAAATTTGAATTTATGTTTTTTCTTCTTAATTCGACACCAAAATATGAGATTGCACAGTAAATTACAATAAAGTTTTATGCATTGCATATGAATGTACGCTTATTCTTTTGGGATTTTTCTTATTTTGAGCTAATTCTATTTTTTAGCTTTTCTTTCTTCAATCATATCAATAGATAGAAAAAAAGCTTATGTTTTCAATAAAATTTAAAAAAATCAGTTCCTTTGGAAAAGCGTAGGCAGCCACAAAGTGGATTATGTAGCTTTTCTCAACATATTTATTTTATATTTTTTGATAAGAACTGGATTCAGACTTCGTTAAAGATAATATGAGCATATTTTGAAGAGGATCGGAAAACTATTTACAGGTTATCCAATAAAGTCTGATAATTGGGAAGCACCAGGAATCGAAAATATTATACCAAATTTAGCACAAGAACTTGCACTTGTCCTTAACTTATATTTCAAATTTTGGCTCACTACGATCACTAGAACTCGAGAGTTCTGGCAGTGGCCAGTACCTAGAATGTTCAGATCCCGATGTCCTAGGGTCATACTTTTCTAGAAACTGTTCTTGGATACTTACAAAGGCTTATATTCCAAATTTGAGCTAATTCCGACCTTTAGAACTCAATAATTCTGGAAGTTCACAGGAGCTCCCAGATCCCGATGTTCCAGGGTCAAACTGGTTGGAGCCCATGAACAGTTCCTATGCCAAATTTGATATAATAGTATACATTTCNGCTCCCAGATCCCGATGTTCCAGGGTCAAACTGGTTGGAGCCCATGAACAGTTCCTATGCCAAATTTGATATAATAGTATACATTTCTGGTGCTTCTAACTACCATACTTTTTTGGATAACGCTGTAAATAGTTCTCAGATCTTCTTCAAATTTTTAACACAACATGATTTTGTCCAGTAACATCATAAAATACACAATAAAAAAAGCTATATAATCCACTTTGTGGTTACCTGCGTTTGTTTACTAATTTATATATTCTTCTTTTTTATCGAGATGAATCCATATTTCAAAACCCTCAGCTGAGGGAATTCAATTTAACATTGAGTGTTAGATACGAACATTAGAAAAATGAACGACATAAGTAATGTTACATTGATATTACGTACAGTTTCATTGAAATCTGGGTGTGTTCAGACTAGCCTTATTATTTTATGATACTATAACGCAACATTATGTTGTAGAGACGTAATTGTGTTAAGTTGCCACGTCACGATAAAACTCTGCCGTCACGAAAATTATGTTGCTGCAACGCATTTTTTTTCTGCATACACTCTAAAGTTTTTTGCTTGAACTTTTATCTATTGTCTAGTCTGGGTTTGAGTTTTCCTGAACATAGTCAATGATCTGAATTTCAGACTACATTACCTCCCCTCAAACATTTGGCACATAAAAAAGTCACAAGACATTGGCACATAAATTTGTTCAGACACATGTACCTTTTTCTGTATTTTGTATCTAATCTCCTCTACAAATGTGTTTAGATGCAAACGGAAGTTTTGTCTTACGGGTATTACTCAGAAACATTCTGACTCAAACATTGAACGATGAAAATTTAGGTCGCTTGACAAGTTTAGTTTAGTTCTTAAAGACTGAGTTAACGCCTCAGCTGTTTTGTTTCAATTTTTAACATTTTTTTGACGAAATAAATGTATTGACTAGACCTTAAACTAAAAACTTGCCAAAATGTATTTTAAGCACGTCTCATACTTCCTGAACACGAATTGACTGTCTTTTACGTATGTCTGTTACTGTGTATACTAAATGTGTACCGGTGTGAGTCACCAACTCACGTAAATCTCAACCGATTTTGATGAAACTTAATTTTTTTTTTTGATACGCCTCAGAAGGGATTAAAAATGGGCTAAATCAGTCAACAGGGTCTGGGGCTTTCATACAAATGTACCAAACATTTAGCGATATAAACGTTTGATGAAGATTAACATTGAAATACATGATTGAATAGTTCCAATCTAAAATTGAGTGAAGTACTATCTATTCCTGGAACTTTTAAACAGATACTCTTGAATTACTCGGAAAGTATTTACTCAAAAAGTCTAAGATTTGGAACATATAACCTTCGATAACATTGAAAATGTCTTCTTACATAAAATTAGCCGGAGCAACGTAAGGAGCGGTGGCAACCAGAGTGACACCAGTAGCGGAGATATAGGAAAAGCTGGAAAAGAACAAGCAACTCAAGTTTATATTTCAAATTAGCCAGAGTGATGTTAAGAGCGAAGGCAACCGGAGCGATAATTAGAGTGAATGCAATTGAAGCAACAGTTGGAGTAGAGGAATACTCGTAGAAAAGAAGGCGGAGTGAGGTTAGGACCGAAGCCATACAAAAAAGTTGGATAACAGCATTGAAGATTAGCTAGAGCGATGTCAAGAACGGAGGTTTTAGAAAAAAGTGACTTCATATAACACTCTAACTTCTATCCTATTAGGTGAAATAGGGGACAGATCTGATGGTGCCCTTGCCTTAATTTTTGGGTGAGAAAAATAGTTAAAATATTAAAAAAATTCCAAACCCATGAGAACTGGTTCATAGACCGCTTTGCGTGCGGTCATTTGTTTCCAGGGAGTCGTATGCTTTTTTGTAATCAATGAACTAAATAGGGGGATCCGATCATTACGCCAACGTACATTAAGCGAAACGTACATTAGGCCAACACTTTGAGGCCAAAACGTACATTAGACCAACACCGTAGATTAGGCCAACAGTAAATTTCATTAAGCCAGTAGTACATTAGGCCAACAGTACATTAGACCAACAGTACATTAGGCCAACAGTACTTCAGGCCAACGTACATTAGGCCAAACGTAAATTATGCCAAACGTACATTAGGCCAAACGTACATTTGGTCAACAGAACATTATGCCAAAACTAAGAAAACGTACATTAGGCCAAAATTTATATAAAAAATTCGGGAGCTCGTTTGCCTGAATATCGTTTCCCTGAAAATTGTTAAACTTGACACTAAGTGAAGGCCTATTTGAAGGTTAATAATAATAATAATATAATAATAAGGCCTATAGGTACCCTATTGGGACCAGGCGAGTTCTCATATTTCAGAGAACTTTTTAGGTATTAGTGGACCTACAGCTTATAGTGGATTCCGAACCACCACGACTTTAATGGTTATGCGAATGAGTTACCAGCTCATTGAGCCCATCAAGTCATGTTCAGTTTTTTATTGCAAGGAAACTGACTAACCTGACATACACACATATCCCACCACCACAATCATAGGTTATATAATTGTAGATGGTAGTAGGTGTATGCATATTTCACAGACTGACTGTTCTGTGTTCTATTTATAGAAATATCGATAATGCAGATTTATTACAAACTGAAAATCAATATATCTAATTATTTGAAGGTTACTCATAGGATATTCCCTTCTTTAGAAAAATATAAATCTTGATTCTAAGCGAAGCCTTGTTTGAAAGTCTTCATAGAATTTTTCCTTTTTTAGAAAAATTTTGGCCTAATCTATTGTTGACCAAATGTACGTTTGGCCTAATTTACTGTTGGCCTAATGTACTGTTGACCAAATGTACGTTTGGCCTAATGTACGTTGGTCAAATGTACTGTTGGCCTAATGCACGTTTGGCCTAATGTACTGTTGGCCTAATGTACGTTTGGCCTAATGTACGTTTGGCATGATTTACGTTTCGCCTAATGTACGTTGGCCTGAAGTACTGTTGGCCTAATTTACTGTTGGTCTAATGTACTGTTGGCCTAATGTACTACTGGCATAATGAAATTTAACACAATGGGGAGCGTATCTTGACTTATTGCGCTATGATAATTCGTAAGATCGATGTAGGACTTCTGGATTCTGAATCAGTTTATAATTTCTTATACGATCTAGAATTATGCTAGAAAACACATTCACCATGACACAAAGGATCTTAATGCCAAGCCAATTGTTACAATAAGTCAGATTTACTTTCTTTGGTAATTTTAAAATACTGCCCAGCTAGTTCTGAGGGAATGGACATCTGTTTGCAAGTAAAAAAATACAACATTGATTTTAAGCAACCTGTAGTGTGTAGCTACCTGACATTTGGACGTTCTATGACAACGTAAGTAACGATTTTACCGTAGGACATTGTTATGTTTTATGCAAATGTATTCAGTTATTTGGTTTGAGTGACTTTCCTCACAGCAATCTATGCTAATACCACTCAAAATCTGGAAGAAATTCAAATAAATCTCCAAATTCCTGTAGCAACTTTACTTCATTAGAATAAAAACTTTCTAATAGTTTCTTAAAAGAAAAGACAAAGCTCGTCTCCCTTATGCATGTAAAGAAGTTTGAGCAGTAAAATCGCATATATCATGCAAAATAATTGTATACATAAAACAAAAGTTTATTTTATTTTTATACTTTTACAGTGCAATATCTATCTTTAGAAGTTCGAGTTTTAGTTTATAATTTATCAGCGTAATTAATCTTGTATTTCTAGTCAGAGTTGAACTGAATTTCAAGAGCACCCTATGGTAAGAAAAAGTCACGGTTTTTCTAGGCATCTTCTAGGCATTTTCATGACATCCTAAGATTCCGCACGAATATGATTGAATGTAAATAATTTTTAATTTAATTGTAAGAAATAGATAATTGTACCAAATTTAGATTAAAAACTACTGATATTCTCTAAAAATATTGGATTTATTTCAAAAATCTTATTTAGCATGAAAAGGGTTGCACATGGGAGGATTACCGGTAGAACGTNTTAAATGATATGTGGAATTTTCATGGGTTAATGACGTGTTCTCATGGTTTCTTCGTGGTCTGTTCAATTTTGGGCCGTAAAGAACACAGAAATTTTAAATTACTGAAATTTTTAGATAATGATCAAAAAAAACTTGTAGGCCCTACAATTTAATTATTAGTTAAAATTACTGAAAAATATACTGTAAAAAAATATAATAATAGTAATATACTGTTAACTGAAATCAATAGTTCAGAACACGATTTTTATTCAAAACGCGTAAATACAACTTTCAGTTCACCGATCTATCCAAATCCAATGTGTATCATTTTAAGGTGAGATCAAATTTTAGATAATTTATCTAAAATTTTCAGTTAAAGGTGGTTAATTGAAATTTTAGATCAAAGCAGTGAACTAATAAAATGAGTGGGTGAGATTTTGTCCTGTTTTCAGGTAAATGATCTTATTTTCAGTTTCCAAAATTTCCTGTGAAGCCGTTTAGAAAATGTACGGAGCCTTCACGGATTCCTCATATCTTTTCTCATGAATTTCAAGCAGATTTTTATCCAGTAAAAAATGCAAAAAGCCGTTGGATTTCCCATGTGGTAGTTTTTGTGTCCGATTACAGCCCTGCTCTAAAACACAATATATGCTGGCAAACTTTTGCTATAAATATTTTGTTTAAATCATACAAAAAAGACAGCAAACTAAGGCAAAATAAGAGTCATAAAGTAGCATGTAATCAAAGCTGTTCAACATAATTTATTTCTTTATTGAATGATGAATATGAATAACAATATTCTGTTCAAGTTTATGGGACGAAAAACGAGAAAGAAAAATACCAAACTGACGACTCCAAGTCTAGAATTATAGTTTAATTAAGTTTATGTTAACCTAGAACGTGTCTATCATATCTTGTTCTCAATAAAAATCCAGTCACATATCAGTTTTACGAGAGTTCAGAATAAAACAATCAGGCTAATCAGCTTAAAACGCAAATTTATGCCCAAAATTAATTCATTTAAATTAAGATAAGAGCCGAGAGTAAAGGGGAAAAGGACTTTTTGGAATACAAAAATTTTTTGGAGTGAGTGCATTATACGGAGAACGTGATCAAAATCGTGAACGTTTGCCCGATATTACGTATACTTTTTCTCTCTCAAATTTTGCATCAGCGAAACATTGGGAAAACAAATAGATATTAATTAAAAATAATACAATAATAACTTAATTAATTGGTATAACATCCATAAAAATTGTCTGAAGCTGAGAAAAAAAATATAAAACAATAATTACTTGGATATAATTACAGAGAAACAATCATTTTGTAAAGTTTTTTATGACTTCTTCTCAACACGATTGTATCGTTTTACTTTTAGGTTAAGCAAACTATATTTAAAAGTATGAAGATAGGCATTAAAATGGTTGTAAGTTGAAAATTAAGTTCAAGGGTTTTTTTGGGATGCTGAACACGAATCCATAGCGTCCCGAATTGCTCGGATGTGAAATTCATGCTAATGCAATCTTCCTTTCGCAGTTTTGATGCGGCTTTGAACGTCTTCGTTGGTAGCACCATTAGTTGTCATCTTGGTGCCGAGGTAAGTAAATTTCTCGACTCATTCGCCGATTTTATTGTCAATCTCAAAATTGTCAGCGCTATTTATGCGCTAAATAACATCTGGCGCGAAGTTTTGTACTATTCACACTGCTTAACGCGTCCTAGACTTGGTAAGTGACTGAATCAATCACCAATAAAATTCAGATATTTGCAATCGATGTCTGCGTCAATTTCTCGTTTTAAGATGGCCTCGAACGATTACTAACACTGAATTATGGCAGAAATGTGGTATGGCTATTGACTATGACCAGTATGATACCTGAACTTGGATGGCCACGTGCTACGAAGATGCCTAACGTAGCCCGGGTCAGTAGCAAAAGAAATTTTGGAGTACTGTACTTGAGATGGAACCAGATTCAGAGGCAGACCACGCCAAACTTGGCGCCTTTCCATTAAGTCAGAGTTGTGTGTACGCAACGATGAATGGGGTGACGTGATAGCAACCGTAAGGGGTCAAATGAGATGAAATAGGACTATTGATTGGCTGTGTCCAGCGTGAGTACCATACTGCCGTTACAATTGAAATATAGCTATCTACACTTTTGGGGGAAATTGAGTCAGGTATAGAGCAAGCTAAATCTCACTGATACGCGTCTTGTCCATTTTTTCAGCCCAATTGAAGTAGTGTAAATGGTACAAATCGACCCCAAACATTAAATTTTACATAGTTAGGTATATGAGAAAAAATTAAGAAAACATTGATTTTCTCAAAATGTCAAGATTATGGTTCTATTGAATACTATGTACAACAATCATTTCAGTGAAATTAAGATTCCTTTAAGAAGTGATATTAACTAGCTGGGCATGCATAAAACTTTAGTATCAGGAACAAGACGGTATAATTAAAAATAATAACGATTACAGTAATAATAAAACAAGATAAATGTCAAGATAGAAGACTAAAAACTTAAAAAACTTTCACGATATCACACATTCAAATGTTCTTCAAGAATCGACGTGTGGATTAGCCATCCTTTTAATTTCTTTTGGAAAGCATGGATTGAGTTGGTTGAGCTTCTAAAAAAAAAATGCAACGGACTGGCAAGATAGTTATGGCTATGCTATATATCTATACATATTAATCCTAGAATGCCGGGTTTCAACCTTAAACACAGATTGTAAGGTGTGGTTTTGTAGAACTTGTAAATCATTAATGCGGGTCTGGGCAGCAGATCCCCAAAAAAGTGTAGATCTAAAAGTGTAGATGGCAATATTTCAATTGTGATGGCAGCATAGGCCTTTAAGTAAGAAAGTAAAAAATTCATACTCAAAATATTTAGTAAACACACAGGTTTTTACGATTCCTTTAAAATCAGCAAAACTTTAATTTAAAAAAACTGGAATGGCAATATGTCACCTGATTCATAGGGACCAAACTTCTAACTAATTACTTAACTTCAAACAGATGACATGATTGGTTCTGGTATTTAGATATCTGAAAAAATTCTTGGGACCTGTAAACTTCAACTTTCAAAACAAATGCCCAGCAAATGTCAATAGCCAATAGTCATTTTAGCGATATTTCAACAGGTGGCCAGGAGCTTGACCAAAAATGAACTTTTTAAAGATATTTAGCTTCCGAGTGTTGACACGAACAAAAACATCAATATTTCTGGTTCATATGGTGTTGATTGTAGTGGCATCACTAAAAGTCTCTAAAATTATCTGGTGATAGGAACTGGTATTGCACGCTAAATGAAAGTTACCGAATTAATTCTGAAATTAACCAATTTTAAGAAAAAAAACCTCTTATTTTTGTTTACTACTCGATCGGATAATTCGATACACAGGTAAGTTCTGATGTTTTAGGTTTTGGAAAGCCAATTTCACTCTCAATTCTACCAAGTTATGCAATCATCTTATAGAAATATGGTGAAGATTAGTTTTGAATTTTGTTGAATTATTTAGTGATCCAGAGCAATTCTTAAAATCTAAGAATTTCACACCTAATTCATTAACTTTCATTGAGCGTGGGGAGCTTAAAAACTTCAACTATAATAGTGTTTTGAAGTGCATTTCTTGTTTCACTACAACTTCTCAAAACTCAAAATTTTGGGAAGAGTTCGATGCATGGTACGTTTTCGGACACCGTTTCCAAGTCAAGCAACATATAATAAACACGTAACAGCATATGGACCAGAAATTTCGCTACTATTATTTTTGTACCAAAACTTGGAGGCTAAAAATCTTTCAAAAATTCATTTTGATCCAAAATTTAAGTGTTTCTAGGTTGGATAAACAAATCTTGATTATAAAACCTGGCGGGTTCAGAAATATTTGGTGTGTACCATGGAGTGTGTATTACTGGGATTGTAAAGACTGCTTTCGGCCATTTAGAGCAAGTTGCCACATCCGGACAAATTGGTACCCACGGGTACATGTTCAACATCCTCAAAAACCACTGGAACCCACTTTTTACCTTAGTACTATATAAATGCCTTCAAACCTAGTTTGCTTAGAGTATTTATCATTCGCAGATTTACAAGATAACGGTAAAGCGTTAAATGAGGTCTGTTTGTATGGTTCTTAACAATATGTTTCTTAGAATGTTAATGAATCACTTGAATATTGATCGTACATCATGACACACAAAATCTAGTCAACTCTTAAAAAGGGTTCATTGAACTACAAAAAAGGGTTCCACGCTTGAACCCCTTTTTTGGGGTTCACTAAACCCGGAAAAAGTGTCCAATGAACCCTAAATATATAGTTCAAAGGTGGAACCCTAATTAAAGGGTTCAGATTTTGAAAGAAATATTTAAAATAAAAAATAAATTTCATGACCTCCAAAAAAGGTGTTCAGGGAGCCCGAAAAAAAATGTTCAAGCCTTGAACACCTTTTTTGGGTTCAAAATATTTGTGATTTTTATTTTTTAAATGTTGCGCGTGGTGTCTAAATGAAGTGATATGACCTGGAGAATGGTAAAAATGAACTTTACGGATATACGTAATATATATAAGATGTGACATAATTTGTATATACGCACTTTAAATTTAATTAAATTATTATTTTTAATTTTTTTCCGTGAACCCTTTTTTTAGGTTCAAAGGTGGAACTCTAAATAAAGTAGGTAGACTTTACCGAAATTTTGGCTACTTTGAACCCAAAAAGAGTTCATCGGATTTTGTGTGCAGCATTTGTGCCTTTTACTCCAAGAGGGACAGTGGAAATTCTAAAAGAACACTGTGAAGTCTATTTTTGGGGGCTCCTCGGCTCAGATCCAAAACCTTAAATGCTGAATTAAAGTTCAGGTTAAATGACCCAAACTTTCATCAGTTGACTGTTGCAGGCAGTTGGAGTTTTCCTGAACCTGAGATAAAATCATCTGATATTCAGGTTAATTACACGAGCCTCAGGCAGATTCTGTTCTAAACGAGGCAGCTAATGAAAACTGAGTTTCAGGTTAAAGAGCCGAACCACAGATTAAATGTCGTTCAGGTAATTTGACCTTGACCTGAGGTTCAGAAAAACTTATTCACTAGGAGAGGAACTAGCATTAGTTTATTTACATTATATCATGGTGTAAGATATACATTTAAAATGGCATGGTGATAAAATTGAAAATAGCGTTTTTGTGCATTAGTTTCCGTGTTTTATATCAATCATATAAAATCTTCCATGATTTAATGTTTTTCCGTCACATTATGTTTTTTCGGTATTTTATCAGCATAATATGTGTAATTTACTACAAAGTGCTATAAATCTCCAACTTACTTCCCAATTCCCAACTCCTGTCACTTGAGAAAATAATGCTTAAAAATCACAAAACACCACAACATATGCTCCACATTAATTTAAATCAATCCCCACAAACATGAACAATCATAAAAACAAAGCTCAAAATCTACGATAAGTATACCAAAAGTTCTTATAATAAATTACATAAATTAATAATTTTACAACAAAACATTTATCAAACTTTTCACTTCGCTAAAAGTTCGCGTACACAAAATAACTCTTCCAAAGCATAAAAAAATCATCAAAATATACAAAAAAAACTTTTTTTCAACAAAAGTTTATTTTTATGCCATTGCAGTAATTTTTAAAATAAAAATAATTTTGCAATCATGTAGGTAGGTAGGTACTTAGTTTTGTTTTATTATAATTTATTTGGAATTATATTATTTTGGCAAGAACATTTTTTTTTTTTTTTTTGCTTGAAGCGTGCAATGAAAATTGGAAAATTATTAAACGAAAAAAAAAGATTTCCATTTATCACTTCAAATAGACAATTTGATAACCGAAATGTGTCAATTTTTTTATTATTTTGGTGCAATTTCACAATTTACTCTGCACAAACACAAAGTTTCTCGATACTCAGATTATTTACTACAAAAATATTACACCTGCTATCCCAACCCTCATTAATCACGGTTCCCCAGAAGTATTGCATATTTAATTATTGCCAAATAGGTAGAACGATCTGACACAGGAGACGTGCTTTCTTTTCTGCCTACCTTGGCTCTTTGTGACTATGCTACAAGTGCTTCGTTGATTCTTGAATTTCAACAGGATTTTACTGGGAATGAACTGCTGCATGATCCCTCCCCAATTATGAATAAAAAAACGTAGGAAACCACAAAGT
>JXPH01053997.1:2924-19935 GCA_001014845.1 Mochlonyx cinctipes | reverse complement strand
GCTCAAATTTGGAATATAAGCTTTTGGTAAGTATTCAAGAACAGTTCCTTAAAAATGTTTGACTTTGGGACATTGGGATCTGTGGGCTTCTGGTGTACCAGGAACTTCCAGAATTCATGAGTCCTAGTGATCAAAATNTAAGTGCCCATGAACAGTTTCTATGCTAAATTCAGGATAATATTCCTGGTGCTTCCAATTACCAGACTTTCTTGGATAAGTCTGTAAATATATTTCCGATCCTCTTCAAAATTTACACACATCAAAGATCGAGGTTTAATACAGTTCCTATCACAAAATAAACAATAAATATGAATGAAAAGCTACATAATGCACTTTGTGGGGTCCGACGTTCTTTAAGTAGAGGAATGGTTATGGGGTTTCGTTACAAAAATATGCATATTGTACATCAGAAGCTGGAGCCGCCCCTATGGATTATATGTGGCTTGCGCAGAAAATCACCATTTTATTCCGTAAAAAGTATCCATTTTGCTTCAGAATATAGTCGATATTTTAAAAACTAAAAACGGCGTCATACATTCGACCCTGGTTTCTGAACAAAAAGATGTACAATTTTGAGTAAACCACCGATTTTGAGTGTAATTTATGCAACCTTTTAATTTTTCGCAGCTTACACAAAATTTGATGAACTTTTAGTTCAGCATTGATACTTTTTACGGAATAAAATGGTAATTTTCAGCCCAAGCGGCTCCGGGGTATGTTGTACATAGGGTAACGGTAACTAGTAACGGACATCTGTAGTTCAGTTATAAACAGGTATATTAGCCGATTATAACTATTCTATCTTCAATTTTTCACTTATCTGATGCATTGAGCTAGCATTAAAATTACTTTGTTTAGCTACTATAACATTGAGTTAACAAGATACAATTGCCAAAACTAACTAAAACTAATTCCCTGTCCAGTACTAGTTCCGTTCCCCTATTATGTTGCCAAATTCAAAATTATGATTATTTTTGGCTTCAGTTTGTTGCGGTGCGGCGGTTTTGTTCCAATAAAATCAATAAATCAATTATCACTCTTTAATATACTCACCACCACGCACTGAAATAGAGTTTTTATTACATATTTCATGAGTAGAAAATAGAAGCATCTGGTATTTGAATGAAGTGAAAAGACAAGCGTGCAAACTCGTTAACTGTAACAGAGTTGTATCACTTAAAAATGTCGTAAATTGAAATTGGCACCTCAACAAAACAAGTATATTTTGGCGCCATTCGATTAATTAACTTGAGGTTAAATATTTTATTTTTGTGCATCCCCATCTCTCGACCTGTCTCAATGCTAGAGTACGCAGATTATTTGATTGTGATTATCGTCTCGAGACTCTGAATGAATTTTCTGAAATTTTCCGAGAGAGAAGAGAATTGAAATACAAATGAAAAGAGAAAACAGAGAGTGAAAATCATATGATTTTGAATAAATTCTGTGTGAAGTGGAAAATTTATTTCTAGGTTAGTTTTGCACGAGAACGACTTTGGAGTAGATTTGTGTAAATTAATTTCGTGATTATTTTTAATAACTTGATACTATATTTAAATTATTTCAATTTAAAGATGAAAATATAGTTAGATTCAAGGTAGATTTTCAATTTTCCTGCTCCCATATGCTGGGAAATAATTCATTTTATAATACGTGGATGGCGTGACGTGTCCAAAAAATGAAATGTTTGAAAAAAGTGGAGACGCCGGGTGGAATTTGTTTATATTTTTTAATTTTATTTTTAAAATACAAAGATGAAAGCAAAATTAGTTTTTCTGATTGATTTTGTTCAATTAAAAATAAACTTGAAACGCCCTACATTTTTGCGTTTTTGTTTGGTGAAAAATCGATGGCGAAGAGATATTTTTCCGACTTGGAAAATGTGTTATGCAGTTGTATTTTATGTATATTTCCTCTACTTCTGCTAGACGGAAAACGCCTGGTTATTTGTTATTTAATGTGCACCTTAATTATTTTTCTGCATGAGTTTTCAAGTTCAAGCGAATTTTTTATTTTGTTTGGGTTAATATTGTAAATTCTTCAAAAATTGATAATTTGCAGTATTTTTTAGATTGTTTCTGATAAATTTTAGACCAATTTGGGCTAAAATATTTCAACAATATGTTTAAAATAAAAATAAATTATTAACCCAAAATTGGCTCCGAACACAGACTGTAGATATACTAGACATCCGTTAGGATAGTTCCTCGTTCCATTCTAATGGAACTAAAAACTGTAGAGAGGAGGAACAATCACACCAGACTGCAACTTTTTTACTAAAATATTGTCAAATATCGTCTTTCTAAATAGGTGCATTTACAAGTATATAAATACAAAAAACAATAAGCATATTGAATTGAAGCACACTTTTTCAAAATTTTCTAATTTTCGAAAAAAGTGGTGGTGCTCTTGACTACTAGTTCACTGAAATTATAGTAAATGTACCTTATCACAGAAAAAGAAACTACCCGATGACCGACTTCGAACAATTTCTTTAAAAAACTTGCCTTTCATGACAAAATTCTAGGAGGCGCAAACGTCGCTTTATGTAAAAAAAAACTGGTTCTACGTTTGCGGTAACTAGCAACCACCGAAAATATGGTGCCCAGAAAATTTTGGAAACTGAAAATAAGATCATTTATCTGAAAACAGAACAAAACTTCAGCCACTGATTTTATTAGCTCACTGCTTTGATCTAAAATTAAGTTATCCGTCTTCAACCTAACAATACGGCTCGCTAATGCCAAAAATATGTTTAAATTTCAAAAAACTATTCCTCTCAAATATTTCAAAATTCAAATTGAATTTAATTGAAAATTTATTTGCAAGAAACATGCAAGTAAAAAAATAGATAACAATCAAATTTATAATTCACTTTAGAACTGCATGCAATATCGCTCGCTTACACATTGTAAAATGGTAAAAAGCCAATAAATCAATCTTGTACAAATAAAATAATTAAGTATTTCGCCAATCTGTACTCAATAAAAAAAATAATACAGTGGATAGAGAGAAAAGTATGGAGAATTATGAATATGAATATGACTTTTCGTATGAGTTTAGGGTAAATTATCCTGGATTTAGTTGAAAAGGTGATTTTACTAAATTATATTTTCTTTTAGCGCTACGCGGAAAGTCTTCATAAGCCATTGAGAACGTATCGTAGTGAGTTCAATTTAGGGGGGCCAGCAAACAACAACAATAACGGCGATGGGGTGCAAGATGAGGAGGATGTTTACACAACATCTTACAGCTCTTCACAGTAAGTACAATATTTAAAAAAAAAATAATTGCAATTCCGTATATTGGCGCAACATTCGTAAATTCAAATTTTTTTTTTCCCAGAATCACAAAAATCTCCAACAGCAAAATAATCTACGATCAAAATTCACGCGAAAACTCACCCGCACAACGTTTGTTGGCGGATCAGTCAAACGATGGTTCAGCGTCATCAGTGCAATTCACAGAAATTCGCAGCTTGAAAAGAGTGTCAAAGAGTAACGAAGGTGTTGGCACCAACAATAATGATGAGGAGAAAGAGATTTTGGACACTCCTGGCATTGTTGATCCGGTGACCGGTCGAGTTTTGACTGTGGGTGAAGCGATAAAGATGAGAATTTTGGATGTTAGAAGTGGACAGTTGGTGGTGAATGGAGAGCGAATTAGTTTGGACGAGGCTGTGAAACGGCAATTTATCGATGTGGATCTCGTGAATAATTTATTGCAACCAGGCGCATCTTTGGATTCAAACGGGAGACCAATGAGCCTTTTGGAGGTGATTCAGAAGGAGATTTTGGAAGCGGAGAATGGCTATGAGAGCACGGAGAAACGGATAAAGGTAACTTCAACAACCATCAACCGAGAGGTTAAATATAATGAAAATGAAGCGAAAAGTATTGTCGATGCTATCAGGGAAGGACTAGTTGACACAAATAAAGGTCTCTATCGCACCGATTCTGGTGATTTGATAAAACTGGCCGACGCCTACGAATATGGTTATTTGATCAAGAACGAATCTATCAAAATAAAACCGAACTCGTTGTGCTTATCGGATGCTATTAATCAAGGATTAGTAGATAATGGTGGTTGGGTAACAGATCGTAATTCCGGCGACAATTTCCGATTAGATTCAGCCATTGCGAAAGAGTTAATTGATGCGAATGTTCGAGAGATTGTGGATACAAAGAATGATTCAAAAGTGACAATTACACAAGCACTAGAGGTAGGCATTTTAAATGCAAAGACAGGGCGGTACATGAACCCATTAACGAAAGAGAAACTTACTTTCTTGGAAGCTAAAAATCGGCAGCTCATTTGCAAACCAATGACTCTTAAAGACATTTGTGATTTGAATCTTTTTGATAAGACAGAGAAAATAATGTCACCAACGCGTCGGGATCACGTCAATATTCCGGCCGCGATTAGTTTAGGGGTTTTAGATAGTGATAGTATTAGGTGTATAACGAAGGCTAAAGGTGAACTGCTAACGCTTTCCGAGGCGTTAGATCAAAAAGTAATTCTTCCATTTGAGACACGGTATAAGCATCAAGAAACTGGCGAGTTGATGACTATTCCGGAAGCGGTTGATCGTGGTTTTATCTCCTCCGTTTCAGTCAAATCTATTTTTAATATTTACGGGTTTAAAGATCCACATTCTGGTGATTTTGTTTCGTTAAACACGTCAATTTCTAAAAATATTTTGAGGAAAAAGGACGGAAAATTTCAGCTTGATTCTGGAAAAGGAAATTTTGTTGATTTAGAAGAAGGTGTCGCTCAAAATCTTGTTCGTCCCGAAGTTTTCGAGATGTTGAGCCGAAAAATCGGGATGTTTTCTACAGAAAATGTTGAACTGTCCGTTATAGATTTAGTTTATTACGATCTTATTGATCCAAAATCAGGCTTTTTACAAGACCCTGTTACAAAAAAGACAATTGCGTTAGAACCGGCGATAGAGCAGAAAATTATAACGCCAGATGGCGCTTTATTACTAATTAGTTTACTAAACATTACGTTAACGACAGAGACCGTTACAAAAACAATTAAACGTTACGTTACAATAACGCACACTGGGGAGGAAGAGAAACAGCCTGAAGTGCTTCTATCTTTCACCCAAGCCGTTCGTCACGGCTTAATCGATGAAAACACGCGGACATATCGTGATCCAAGCTCTGGAAATGTCTATTCCGTGCAGCAAGCTTTAAACCATGGCCTTATACTTCCGGACACTGAGGTCGAGGAAGGACTTTCGTCATCCATTCCAATAGAATTCGAAACGACAGTGATCAAAAGTAGTAATTCCAAGAATGTTAGTATAACAACCGAGTATTTAGATAGGGATAAAAAATCATACGAACTACCTCCACAGGGTTGGTTCTTATCCGATGCCATCCACCAGAATTTGTTTGATCCCGTCTCGGGACTTTTTATAATTGAAGGAACTGATAGGTTAGTTAGTTTTGAAGAGTGTATCAAATTGAAAATAATTCACAAAGACTCGGCACTTGCCGTCGATCCCAGAAATAATCGCAAAATCTCGATTGAAAGAGCATTGGATCGTAAAGTACTTGATGCGACAGGACATTACAAGAAAAAGTCTGGAAAGATTTTGACGATGAAAGAAGCGATTGATAAAGACCTTGTAGTATTTGAAAGTCCACTGCAAATTGACAGTACAAGCAACAGGACGATTCAAGTGACAAAAGTGCTTGGAAAGCCGGATATAATCGAAGTTTCGAATCAAGGAGAGGTCGTTGAGGTTAAAGGTAATAAAACTCCTGAACTTTTAAGTCCCGAACCACTCCAACTTGCTCCCGGTATTATTTACGACCCCTCAACAGCTCTTGTCATTTTCACAGACACTGGAAGAGCAGACAGTATAATTCAGGCTGTTTGTGAAGGTAAAGTAGACCCAAATCTGGTTAAAATCCGTGATCCCAAAACAGGAAAACAGATTACAATTCCTGAAGCGATTAAGAAAGGAATTTTAGATCCTTCTACCGGAGAAATTGATAAACTAAACATAATTGAGGCCATTAAAACAGGCGCACTAATTGTGGCAGGTGCTCCTTTAGTCGCGGCTGCTGGTGCTATAAACTCGTTGAAAATGGTCTTTGATCCTAAATCTGGAAAAGACATTCCTGTTGAACTAGCCTATGAAAGAGGTTTGGTATCAAAAAGTCAGCTTTCAAGCCCTGACCGTGCAGCATTACGAAAACGAATTAGTGTTGAAAGAACTCCTGAAAAAGAAATGAAGCCAGTAATCCTACAAAAGATGAGGAAAACAGTTTTGCGTCCTAGAGATGCGTTTGAAAAAGAAATAATCGATAAGGAAACTCGTAGCTTGTTAGAAAATAGGAAACTATTCGAAAACGAACAGACTCTAGGGTGTGCTTTAGCGACTAATAAACTAGACGGTAATAAAGGCTGTATCGTAGATCCTCAACGAGGAGATGTTCTGAATATAAACCAGGCTGTAAAACGAGGGATTTTAGATGCGGAAGGGACAAACAATATCCTTATCCCCCTAGCGAGATGCTTATCAATTCCTGAGCTAAAAGAGCAAGGATTGCTGAGCGTAGATGATTCTAAAATAGTTCATCCCGAAACAGGACGATTAATAAATTTGAAACAAGCGATCGTTTGCGAAATTGTCGATCTTCTAAGCGAAGTTATTGATGGTAGTGGGGTTAGAGTGACTTTAGAAAAAGCTATTGAAAATGGGGACATTAATGATGAAAAAACGACCTACAACAACATTGAACTGTTAAGGGCAGTTGAAAGGAAGGTATTCATTGAAACGAAAAAAGTTTCAAAGATTCCTCCGGTTGGCATGACATTCCCAATCGTTGTTAAACGTGGTCTTTTAGATACAGATAAAAAGGAAATAATACACCCAATAACCGGTGATAGGAAATCCGTTGAATCCGCAATAAAAGACGATTTCATTATGGCAATTCCTTACACTCCAAACCTCGATGGAATTGACGTTCTTGAAGCTTTAGAGTTGAACCTAATTGATAGTGATTCAGCAACGTTTAGGAACCCCAAAACCCTTGAGCAAATTCCTCTTCAAGAGGCAATTGAAACTGGTCTTTTAATCGTAAAATCCCTTCCCGAACTCCTTGCTGGAATGCAGGCAAACAAAACAGTAACTGCCATTACAGAAACAGTAACGTCTTATCACACAATCACCACCAAAACAATTGAAATTTTGTCTGGGTACGCTTTAATATCCGCAAATGAAGTACAGAACTTAGAAACGGGTAAAATAATGTCCGTTCAAGAAGCGCGTCGTCAAGGAATTATTCAGGATGAGGACCAAGCTGAAAATACTTTTTCCACAAAAGAAGTTAAGATCAGTTTTACTGATGCACTTCAACGTGGACTTCTCGATATTAATGGGGGAACATTTACGAACCCGGACACTGGAAATGTAATGTCCATTTCGGAAGCTGTGGACAGCGGGTACCTGGAGAGTAAAGAAGACTATTCTAAGTCGAAATCTAGTGAAGACGTTTCGGAATATTCTGTAGCCGAAATCCCCGTTGATTCTTCGTCTTCAGTCATTGATTCAAGACTATTACCGGAAGAAAACGAAAAGAGTGGAATGAGCGCTAAAGATGGAGCTAAAATGGGAGCACTTGCCATAATTGGAGCTCCTGTTCTAGCTGGAATGGCTGCTATAGATGCAGTTAAAAACGCTGTCAAAAGTAATGATTTCCTCCAAAACGAAAGAAATGCTGCGCTGAAACCTTCTGAGAACAAGAAACTGGATATTAGTACTGAGAAACTTGATGTCTCGACAGAAAAGTTAGTTGAAGGTGATGAAAAAGAAAAAGAAATTAAAAAAACAGAACAGTTTGAAAAATCACTAGAACCATCTTCGGAACAAGCCCCTAAAGTTGAAGCAGTTGACGAGAAACTTCAAAAACTAATTTCTAAAGAAGAGCATTTTAAAGAACTATCTCTTAAAGTTGAAAAGGTTGACGAAAACATAAAAAAATTATCTTCAAAAGATGAATCCATGAGTGAATTATCTTCCAAGCATGAGGAAGAAGACAAGAACCAGAAGGAACTCTCTTCTGAACTTGAGAAAACAGACGAGAATCTTAAAGAAATCACTGCAATTCACGAGAAACTGAAGGAGCCAACTCCAAAGGAGGAGAAGCTTATGGAGGATATTTCTAGAAACAAAGAAAAGGGAAGCAACAAATTACTAGACGCCGCAAAATTAGGTTTATTGGCAGTCGTTGGAGCTCCAATTCTTGCTGGTAAAGCAGTTGTTGATGCTTTCAAGAAAGATCAATCAACTTCTCTATTGGAGGCTGAAAGATCAGTGACTTCTTCTCGCACAGTAACAACAACTAGTGTTTCAACATCTTCCGACGAGGTTAAGGATTTAATGACAAAGAAAGTTGACTCGATCGAAGATGATAAAGTGTCTGAGCGTTCCGATGTAATTGTGACAAAGAAATCAATCATAATTGCTCCTGGGTACACTATGATCGACGGTAATCAAATTAAAAACGATCAAACGGGAGAAATTATGTCGATTGAAAATGCTATTAAGGAAGGAATTGCTCAAGAACATGATGGTGATCTTCCAGTTATCAAAACATTGACTATTACAAAGAAATCAATCATGTTAAGCCCTGGTTACAGTATGATTGACGGTAATAGAATTAAAAATGATAAAACGGGTGAGACTATGTCTTTAGAAGAAGCTATTGAAAAAGGTTTTGTTGAAGATCATGAAGGCGATATACCAGAAGATTCCTTAGTAACAAGAACATTCACTTCAGAATTGAAAGTAACTAAAAAATCGATCATGCTCACTCCTGGTTACAGTATGCTCGATGGTATGATCAAAGATGATAAAACTGGAGCAATAATGTCTTTAGAAGATGCAATTAGGAATGGTTTTGTTGAGGAACATGAAGGTGATCTTCCTGAAGACACCAAAGCCATAACTGTTACCAAGAAATGGATCATGGTAACTCCAGGTTACTGTATGATTGAAGGTAATCAAGTGAAAAATGATATTACTGGTGAGATCATGTCTCTAGAAGAAGCTATTAATAAAGGTGTTGTTCACGAACATGACGGTGATCTTCCAGAAGATTCACTAGTAACCAAAACAATGTCTTCTGAACTAAGAATTACAAAAAAATCGATCTTGTTAACTCCTGGTTACAGTATTATTGAAGGTAATACAATTCAAGATGACAAAACAGGAGAGGTAATGAGTCTTGAAGACGCAATCAAGAAAAAATTTGTAGAAGAATACGAAGGTGATCTTCCAAACGATGCCCTGGAATCCAAAATTACAAAGAAGTCAATCATGATCGCCCCTGGCTACAGTATGATAGACGGTAATAGAATTCAAAATGATAAAACAGGCGAGACCATGTCTCTAGAAGATGCTATTACAAATGGTGTTGTGCAGGAACATGACGGTGATCTTCCACAAGATTCTTTAGTAACAAAGACAATAACTTCTAAATTGACAATTATCAAAAAGTCTATCGTGGTTTTGCCAGGTTACAGTATGATCTCTCCCACTGAAATTAGAGATGATAAGACAGGCGAAAAAATATCTATGGAAGAAGCTTTTGAAAGAGGAATTGTTCAAGAACAAGATGGTGAAAATAGACCTGAAACAGGATCACGAATCTCTTCTAGCAGCAAAATTATTGAAGGTAACTACATTCTAGATGAAAATGCTGGAGAAATAATGTCTATTGAAGAAACTTTCGAGAAAGGTATTGTTGAAGATTCTCTAGTAACAGAAACGTTCACTTCTCAACTAAAAGTTACAAAGACATCGATCTTATTAACTCTTGGTTTCAGTTTGATTGAGGGTAATAAAATTAAAAATGATAAAACTGGTGAGATTATGTCTCTAGAAGAAGCTATTAGAAAAGGTTTTGTCAAAGAACATGATGCCGATCTTCCTGAAGATTCGCTAGTTAGCAAAGCAGAATTAAGAATTACAAAGAAATCGATTTTGTTAACTCCTGGTTACAGTATGGTTGAGGGTAATAAAATTAAAGACGATACAACAGGAGAGATAATGTCTTTAGAAGACGCTATTATGAAAGGTTTTGTCCAAGAACATGATGGCTTTCTTCCAAAAGATTCTCTAGTGAGCAAAGTTACAAAGAGATCGCTCATGATCGCTCCTGGTTATAGCATGATCGATGGTAATAGAATTAAAGACGATAAAACAGGCGAGGTGATGTCTCTTGAAGAAGCTATTAAGAAAGGTTTTGTGGAAGAACATGAAGGTGATCTTCCCGAAGACTCCTTAGTTACTAAAATTACAACGAGATCGCTTATGATTGCTCCTGGTTTCAGTATGATCGACGGTAATAAAATTAAAAACGATAAAACAGGCGAGATAATGTCTTTAGAAGAAGCTTTTTCAAGAGGTTTTGTCGAAGAGCACGACGGTGATCTTCCTGTAACTCAAATAACAAAGAGATCACTTATGATAGCCCCTGGCTACAAAATGATTGATGGTAATAAAATTCAGAATGAAAATACTGGAGAAATTATGTCTCTTGAAGACGCAATTAAAAACGGAAATGTCAATGAACAAGATAATATCCCAGAAAGTTCTCTCGTAAACAGAACAGTAACAATGAAATCAATTTCGATCTTACCCGGATACACAATGATGTCTTCAAATGAGATTAGGGATGATAAGACAGGAAAAATTATGTCTATGAAAGACGCCTTGATGGAGGGTATTATTCAGGAAACAGATGATGATGTTTCTGAAGTAGTAAACGAATCCATAGTAACCCGAACAGTTACATCCCAATTAATAGTAACAAATAAATCAATTACGATCACTGCAGGTTACGAAATGCTCGAAGGAAATCAGGTTAGGGATGAAAAAACAGGAGAAATATTGTCCATTGAAGACGCTGTTAGGCAGGAAATTGTAGAACAAAGAGATGAACCCGATACCCAATCTGCAAACGAAACAGGTAAGGGTACTGATTTAGGAAAGAAAATTCTACAGGGAATGTTAGCCGTCGTAGGTGCTCCGATAATCGCTCCTATTTTAGCTGGAAAAGTGGTTATTGACTCTCTTTCACGAGATAAATCACCTGAATCTGCTTCCCTACCGAAAATCGAAGAGGAAACGGAAAAAGTAAAAACTCCTGAAAAAAGAGTAACTTTCGGAACAATTGAATCCGCTGCCGAACCCGAATTTTTTGAAAGAATCCCTCTCTGCGACGCAATTTTCCAAAACAAAATTGATCCCGCCACCTGTCGGTTATTAATTGACGAAAAAGAACTTCCTTATCCCATTGAGAAGGCGATCGAAAATAATGACATTAGTTTGTATGACATTGTCGACGTAATATCTTCCGATTTAGTTTCGTTTGTCGAAAGCGAAAGCGACTTCTTGATTGACGAACATCTTTCTGAAACAAAACTGGCCGATTTGGGTATTTTCAATCCAGAAACAGGGATGTTTAGGGACCCCAATACGAATGAAAGGATTACCTTCAAAGAGTTTATTTACACTTTAGGACTGTTTGATCCTCAAACTATTTACGTTAAAGATTTAGGACGTGATAAATTCGAACGGATAGATGTCGCTTTTCAAAAGAGACTTATCGACAAATATTCAGGGGAAATGTTGGATAATAAGACAGGAAAGAAGGTTCCGTTTATAGAATGTTGTAAAAGAGGGTGGATTGTGCAGAGGGAACCTAATCCAGAAGATGAAGTAGCACCATCTTTGAGTGAGGTTGTTGAGAGTAATGAGAGTATTCCGATTGCGGAAGCGTTGAGAGCAGGAATAATCGATAATAATAGTGTTTCGGTTAGGGATCCTACGAACGGAGAAATTCTTCCGCTCGCTGTCGCAATCGAACGCGGAATTATTGATTTGCGGTTAGGAATTATTATAAATAGGGAAACGGAAGAGGAAATCAATTTAAATGATGCTTACATTCGTGGTTATTTATTAGAGGGAAAACGAAAACCAATCTCTTTAGCAGCAGCTGTTAGAAGAGGGCTTTACAATCCTGAATCAGGATTAATTTTGGACACGATAACCGAAGAAATGGTTGATGTTCAGCAATCTGTTGATAAAGGAATTGTTGATGCAAACATTTCTAATGTTAAAGACATGAAAGAGAATGTTTTAGTTCCACTTCAAGATGCTCTCAATAACAAATTGATCGATTCGGAATCAGGAAAGATGATAGACACCAACACAAATCAATTGTATACACTAGATATCGCTCTTGAGAAGGACATGATGAACACGAAGTTTGTTACACATAGTTTAACAGAGATTTTGAGCAAAGAGTTTTACAATCCAGACTCGGGTAAAATATTGAATCCTGGGAATGGGGATGAAAATGCTTTGAAAGAAGCAATCAGTTCGAACCTTGTTGAAATTGATTCAGTTTTGATTCGGGATGAGGACAAGGACAGTGTTGTACCTTGCAGGGAGGCTATTGAAGATGGGCTTTTGGATGATGTTCGAGGGATGTTAACGCGTCCAGAACTAACTCTTGATAAGGCTTACCAGAAGGGTTATATTTTGAGTAATAAAAAACCTATTTCGTTGACAGACGTTTTAATTCGAGGACTTTACGATCCAATGACAGGACTTTTGAATATAGATGAACAACCGACAACTTTAGAAGATGCCATTAGTAATAAGGATGTTTCAACATCAGATTTGATAGTAAAGGATCCAAAAACGGGAAATATTATCTCGTTATCTGAAGCAATTAGGATTGGATTAGTTCAACCTAAATCTGGTATCGTAATAGACTCGTTATCAGGACTAAACATGACATTAACAGACGCTTTAGAACGAGGAATAATAATTGTCTCCAAGAGAAGATGCAGTCTTCCGGATGCTGTTTTCAAGGGGTTATATGATCCCAAGTCCGGCCAGTTTAGTAGTACGACGACTCCAGAAAAACTATCAACAGAACGTGCTATTAGGCGCGGCATGATCGATCCAGAGTCGACGATCGTTAATGTAGCTGGAAAAATTCTTCCTTTCGAACTTGCGGTAGAAAGTGGTGCGGTAGATGTTAAAAGAGGAACAATTATTGATGACGCTGGTTGCAAAATTGACTTTAAAGAAGCTTTTGATCGTGGACTACTAGTCGAGGTTCGTAAACCGATCAGTTTGAGCGAAGCTGTATTAAAACGAATTTATCGTGAAGATACAGGTTTGTTTATGGACCCTAAAACCGGTCAGAAATTAACTTTAGCACAAGCAATTTCTCAAAAAATGATCGATCCAAACTCAGTCCAAATTAAAGATCCTTCGACAGGATTTTATCGTGATCTTTATCTACTAGATGCGATTGAAACCGATCTTATAAATGGAGACAATTCAAACGTTAAACACGATGAAGATCGTATTTCTCTAAAACATGCATTCGATATAGGACTTCTCTTTGATAGCAAAGCCCCGGTCAGCTTGCAACGAGCTATTCATCAAGGTATTTACGATGATAAGACAGGAAGGATCGCAGATCCAAATACAGGACGAAACATTACGCTTCATGAGGCGACAAGGAAATTCATAATTAACCCTCAACTTCCTTGTTATTTTAATGAGAAAGATGAGATTATGTTGAATCTGTTCGAAACGTGTCGTGCTAAATTGATAGATCGCAGGGAAGGCGTTTTCAAAGAGCCTGGAAGCGATGTTTTCATTCCTCTGAATGAGGCACTTGCTTTAGGACTAATTGTTGACATTGAGAGTGCTGGATTCGGACTTTATGAAACGTTAGCGATGGGATTCTATGAGAGGAAGAGTGGAAAAGTTTTACATCCGATAACGAATCGAAAGATCACTTTACATGAAGCTTGTAAGGAAGACATTGTTAACCCTATGAGCTCAATCGTTAAAAATACTGTTAGTGGCAAATACGTTCGTTTAGATGAGGCTGTACAATCTGGCATCATCGACGACGTTGAAGGGGTTTACATTCTTCCAAAGGGTAACAGGATTGATCTTCAGGAAGCTAGGAGGAAAGGGTTGATCGTGACGAACCAGAAACTTTTGTCGATCGAGAAAGCAATCAAGCTTCAATTGTATCGGCAGGAGAGTGGGAAATTTTTGGAACCCTCTTCCGGAGATCTTCTCGATCTGCAAGAATCAATTGACAGTGGTCTTGTAGATTTTGAAACGACCGTTTATAAAGACCCTGTTACCGGCCAAGACAAAACGCTTAAACAAGCTATTGATGACGGGGTTATTGATGTTAAAAAGGGAAAAGTTTCTGACCCCAAATCTAATCGTGCTTACTATTACGATGTTGCGTTCAATAAAGGACTTCTAGTTACAATTCAAAAGCCTTTGACAGGAAAAATATTAGAGCGTAAAGAAAGTATTGATAATTTACTACAAGAATCCCCAATAGGTAAAAGTCCTCGTGAAATGTCGCTAAAAGATGCGATAAACCATGAAATTCTTAGTTTAAACGATTCTGTAATGAAGAACCCCAAGACAGGTAAATTTATCCCCTTGAAACTAGCGTTAGCTTCAAATCTAATCGAGGAAACACATAAAGCTGTAGTTGATCCAAAACAATTATTCTTTATATTTGAACAAATCCGCGTTGTTTATGTCCGCGAACCACTATCGTTTGATCGCGCAGTTGAATCTGATCTACTGGACTTGTCGACCGGAAAATTCTTGTACAAAAATACTGGTGGTGACGATCGCTTAACACTAAAACAAACTATTGGACTCGGACTGATCGATCCCGAATCTGTTCTGGTGAAAGACGGTGCAAAAAAGAAACTATTACATCTTCCAGAAGCGTTTAGAAAAGGTTTGATCGAGGCTGAAAAATCAAACGTTGTAGACACAAACACCTCAAAATTATACACGCTACAATCAGCCGTTGATTCTGGATTGATAACGACGCCGAAGAGAGCTCTTGGCCTATTAGAAGCCATCGATTATCAATTGTACGATCCAGAGAATGGAACCTTTGAAGATCCATTTGTCGTCGATCATCGCAAAACTCTATCCGAAACCATCGATTCGGGTCTAATAGATCCAACAACAACAATGGTACGTGATCTCAGTAATAATAGTGTCATAATACCGTTACTAACTGCCGTTACTAACGGTGTCATTGATCCGATAAATGGACAAATTAAAATTGATTGTGAAAATAATAAAATTGATTTGATAAAAGCACGTGATCGAGGATTACTTTTACCCGCCGAGCAAAGGGTAAGTTTGCAATTAAAAACATACAAGATCAATCAAAATATAATCACAGAGATTCATCAATTTTTCAAAATAATAATGCTTTTAAACAATTGATAATGATCAGGCTCTAACACTAACATAACTTAACTATCTCTGTGATTTTTTTTCTAATTTTCTGTTTTTTTACTGGACACTATTCACGTTATAGTTTATTTGTTTAACACACATTTTAAATTCATTTTTAATCAGTATCGCCAAAGCAAATTTTATTTTATTTTTGGGGTAAAAACAAGTCACGAAAAGAACGGGTGATTTTAAATTTTTGATTTTTTAAGAATTACCTACCTACTGGTATTTTAGTTAAAATTCTTTTGCAACTCAGCGTGAACAACGAAAAACAATTAACTGATTTTGGTAGATCGATCTCAAATTCGCCATACAATTAATATCATTAGTACTAATTAGTACAACTAAAAATATAATTAGTACTTCACCGGTTCAGAGATATTAAAATTCTTTTCTTTTATATTTTTATTCTCTTTCAATTTCTAATGTATTAAGAACTCCAAATGATAGGTATTCTTCAACAACATATTTGGTTCTTGAGCCTTGTTAGAGTTCGATTGCTGCATGCTTTAGTGACTGTAAACAATAGCTGTTAGTTAGTATTATTTAGTACCTCCAATATCTCAACCGGTTCAGTATCATCGATAATAAAATTAGTACCTGAACCGGTTCTGAGTTATAACGATTTTCGCTAGTGAGGTATTACCCTGGTAAAACAACTGAAATATTTCGAGACTCTAAATGATAGCCTATTCAGTATTCTTTTAGTATATATTATAGATTATGGAAAACACTGCGAGAAATTAAATTATGTTGTTTAGTTGTGGTAAACAAGTTGTTTCTTTGTAACAACCAAAAATTTCTTTAATTAAAGAAACCTTTGGTCAAACGTTTTTGGGACAAAGAGTTTCTTTGCATGGCTAAAGAAACAACTTCGTTACCACTACTAAACATAATTCAATTTCTCTCAGTGCACCAAATCTGTTTAGTACCTCAAATATCAGAACCGGTTCTTGAACCGATTACAAGATTTTCAATAACGACCGATTCCATTGGCAAACCGACTTCCAATATTACCACTTTTTATGATACATAGCCTTGAGTTAGTACTATTTAGTACGGGTTGCCTGAAATAAATAACATTTCTTTTAGTCGAATCAGTTTTTCTATGGAAAATAATTATGGGCTGATTGATCTTTCAAATCTTCCCAGTGTTTAATACCTAATTAGCAATCTTTTGTACCATATACGGCATAACTAGTACCTCCGCCGCTTCGAAGTTATTTCAGTTGATCCATGATAAGTGAATTTCTAGTATTTTTTCTGTGACAAATAATATTTCTTTAAATCACAGTGGTTTTACTATGTGCAAAAAAACAGTGTTGATTGATAGTCTTCCAAATATATTAAATCTGCTCCAAAAAACTATGCTCGGCTTTTCAGTTTGGAGAAATTCATCAGTATTCTCGTTGATTGGAAGCACCTATAATTCGAATATTCTTTTGGATTTTCTAGTTAATTGGAAGAAATCCGAATTAACGAATTTCTCTGCTATCGTGATCAATGTTATTTCATTCTTTCTAATTGGAAGCCCGGTCCCGAGCGACTCCCAATTATCGGGAATATACCCGTAATAAAACTTGACACAAAAACATCTATCTTATATGACTGGGAAGGTACTTTGAAAGAAAACTTTCCTGAAAAATATACGAAAAAAATGCT
>JXPH01053919.1:0-11380 GCA_001014845.1 Mochlonyx cinctipes | reverse complement strand
TTCAATTAAACACAGTAGCATCTACGGGAATCGAACTCGGAACCTAGTGGATGTGAGGCTAGCGTGCTAACCACTCAACCACCCGGTCGTCGTTGCGCCCATAAAACATGCATTAAAAAACAAACCTCTAATTCAGAAATTCCGACGATCATCGGACTTCTGAAGTGTCCAGAAGTGAAAACATCTGTTAGTTTTTTTTGAAATCCTTGAATAAAAAATCGAGATTTCAATCTTCTTGTATAGTAGGTATATAATAAGAAATGAATACTTTTTTGAGAATGAATTAATAACTTTGATGACTATCAAAATAAAATGAAGCTTGAAGCAAGGTTTTTTGAATTTTGGTATTTCAAGTTCAAAATAAAGAATCCTTGACAATTTTGGGTATTTTCTTTACTGTTAATTAGGAAAAATTTAAGTATAGAATAGACAAACGAATAATAAACCTCGAATTGTTATAATTCTCTAATTAACATGATAATATAACAATTGTCTACGTACTAATTTTAATTCTGGTCTTTTTTATTCCAAAAATAGTGTGAAAAAATTCGAGCATGACAATTTTATAACTCTTTTGGGTATGGAATCGAAATCGAAATTAAAACGTTGCTCTTGACTTTTTTTGGTGGCCTTCCTTGCGCACACAATAACCTATGAGGGATTTGATTAAAATTAATTCCAGTAGTACCATTTAATTAGTTAATTAGCAATACTTTCACACTTTTTTTTGTTCAAAATTCACAGCTAGACCACAGTGAAGCGAGAAAAATATTGAAAAAATTTAAATTTGGAATAGTTTATTTTAACAGGAAGGTAGCAGAGGTAGGGTAACACTACTAATATCAGACGCACTTTGATTTTTTAATCCTAAATAAGGTATGTAACCTTAACTAACTATACCAGTCCCTTTTTGAGTTTTTTAGAATTTTATTGTTGATGCTTGTGGATTAAATTCCCGTTTCCAAGATTTGCTGCGTAGGTCAGTATATTTGGAATATGAACAATGAGAATAACTGGTTTTTAGAACATCTTTATAGGTTCACCGCATTTTTGAGGCATTTAAACGAAATCCTTGGGGATATGATTAAATGTAAATAAATTAAAGTTTAATTGCAAAAATTAGATCAAAAACTGATAATATTTTCTAAAAGTTTTGAATTTCTTTCAAAATTACTATTTTATTATCAAAAAGTTTTGCGTAATGAAGCCATGAGAAAACATGGAGATTTTTCAAAATATAAATGTTAGGATGCCGCAATAATAATAACCCTAGAGGAACCAGATGACTCTTCAACTTTCTAGGTGTTAGTGGACCTACAGATTATAGTGGATTTCAAACCATGACAACTTTAATGGTTACGCCTATCAACTTGTGTTGAATTTTCGCTATAAAGAAACTGACCCATTTCATTGGTCCCTAAGGGGTCATCACAAATTTTTTATAACAATTCTTTGACAAACCAAGAATTTGTCCAAATTGACCAATTTTCATTGCTCCTTGGGTGTCCCTATACATTCCCAAATTCCCTGGGGGCCCCTAGGGAGTTGAAAATCTGGGATTTATACTGATTATTTTAGTTTAAAGGAGGGCAACTAATATTGGTGACTAGTCGAAATACCAAGAAATTTTAGTCTAGAAAGATAGATTTTTACCATACAAACCCTGATCTGGTTTTCTGTCTGGGAAATTTTGATTCCTTTGCAAAAACTATTCACAATTTACCAGTTTCCGATAAAAATGTCTGAGATCGTTGCAACGAGCTATTTGTAAGGTCTTGAGTAAAGATTTTGAATGGTATGACTAGGAAAACTTCCACTTCTTCTGTTGACTAAACCATTGATTTTTTTTTGAAAGTGTCTCGGCCGGATCATACACATAACTTTAAAATCTAACTCAAGCCATCACGACAGGCGTCTTCAGAAATTCCAGAAATGATAGTTTTTAGTTCTTTAAACTATCAGAATAGTTCTTGAACATGAACTCGGTTTTTAAGGAAAAGAACTAAAATAAATAGTTAAAAAAACTGAAAAAAGTTAGTTTGGCTGTGTGTAATAGTTTTTGAAGAAGTGGAATGATACATGCCCTGACCCCTCTGGTATTTTTTGAAATTGAACTAAAAATAATAGATCGAAGCTCGGACTAAAATTAATAGAGCGTAGACTGTTGCCTGGGATTTAGTTTAAATAAAATAAAATTTTAGCTTCAAGAATTATCACAGTCAATCCTGAAATAAATATAATTTTTTATTTTAAACAAAAATAAGTGCCCTAGCACCACTAGGGTGTGTTATGCCTCGATTCAAGCCTTTTTATTTTACAAACTCGAGGTAAATGTGATCCTTAAAGTTGTGTATTAACGTTTGAAAATTATTTTGGGCCAAAAATTGATAATTTTACCCTACTAATAAATAATTTTGCCTTGTTGTTTGAATGTTTAGCTCAGCAATAAACAAGGATAAATATTGACCTTTAAAAGCTTTTTTATGATCTTTCAATCGATTTGCGCTTTGATTTAGAAAAATGATTCATTTTTAGCATAATCCAGACATTCATTATGATATGTCTTGCAGAAAATATCACGATACGAGTGTGCAACATAAAATAAAATGGAGCAAAACATAAAAACAAATGAAAATTCACTTTGTCCTACTCTAGTTTTACTAATTGCAGAAATCAAAACATTAAAATCAATCGAATCAGCAAATAATTTCTCATATTTCCATTGTTTAATCATAATTATATTATTATTTTTATTATTTTTTTCATACACAAATAATGATGATTACCAAATAAAATTATTTGTTTTTTTATTTTATAAAAAACGATAGCAAAAATATTAAATAGGTCAGTAAGTTGCTTTAATTATTACCCTACTTTTAGAGACATTTTTCCACAATTAAAAATCTTTAATTCAAATTTTTTACAAGGAAGTTGCTTAAGTAGATTGATTTAAATAAAATAGTTCAAAGTAAATGGAATAGGTTAACCATTTTTTGCAAAAACGATAAATTTCCTTATTTGCAATTTTTTTTTCAAGTTCATTTCACACCTTTTAAATTAAAATGCAATTTTTCTACAAACGACCGGGCGTTTTTCAACTCCTGACAAACTAATCTCTATTTATTTGTCGCTTCAATGTATACATTAGAGTGAAGTTAGCACCGATTCAAGGTTACGAATTCCGTCATTTTTATTCACAGATAAAATAAAGAGTAAACTATAATATTATAGATTAGTTTTAACTAATTTAAATAATTGGCTTTTGTTAATGTTGAAATTTCGAATGAAATTGAATTCGATGAAAATGAAAGCACTTTCTCCTACTTTTGTGATTGTAAAATAGTTTAACTTTTGATTGATTCGTTGGAGTGCTGTATTGAAAATGGAAATTTAACAAATTTAAACTTTAACTGTAGGGAATTGTGACACATCCATAAGAAGACTTTAAAAAATAAATGCTAATTTTAAGCAACCCTAAAAATAGTTATTTTATCCCTAAATCAGCTGCTGGTGTGCTACTCTCATTTGAAGTTTTTTCCGAACTTAAGTATTATATTTTTCCGTCAAAAACCATCCAAAGCTATATTTTGAGGGCTTGTTCATGAAAAATCTGTCCACATTTAAAAATTTAGGAAACCACAAAGTGGATTATGTGGCATTTCTTTCATATTTATTATATATTTTGTCTAGTTCCTATGATTTTGACTTCGACAAAGATCATAAGTGCAAATTTTGAAGAGGTTCGGAAAAATATTTACAGATTTATCCAAGAAAGTTTGGTAATTGAAAGCATCAGCACTGGACAATATTATCTCAATGGCCCAGGGTCAAACTATTTTTTGGAACTGTTCTTGGTGACTTACCAAAAGCTTATATTCCAAATTTGAGGTCATTGAGATCACTAGAACTGAAGAATTCTGGAAGTTCCTGATACACAGGAGCCCCCTTGTCCCGATGTCCCAGGTTCAAACTTTTTACGAGCTGTTTTTGGCTATTTACCAAAATCTTATATTTCAAATTTGAACTCATTCAGATCATAGAACTCAAGGATTCTGGAAGTTCTTGGTACACAGGATCCCCCAGATCCTGATGTCCCAGGCTGTTTGTAGGAACTGATCTTGGCTACTTACCACAAGATTATGTTTCAAGTTTGAGCTCATTCCGATCATTAGAACTCAAGATTTCTGGAAAATTCTGATAAGTTTGCATGGGGCCCCAGACTCCGTGGACCGATTTGGCCCATTAACAAACTTTAACTTACTTTTGTTGAAAAAAGCTTGCACACATAATTTCAGCCAAATCGGTTGAGAAGTACGTGGGTTATTGGGGACACAGGCAAACGATAGACAGACAGACACACACACACATAAACNTCCGTGGACCGATTTGGCCCATTAACAAACTTTAACTTACTTTTGTTGAAAAAAGCTTGCACACATAATTTCAGCCAAATCGGTTGAGAAGTACGTGGGTTATTGGGGACACAGGCAAACGATAGACAGACAGACACACACACACATAAACATTTTTTCGGGTTTTTTCACGTTTCAGACCATCAAGAGCAAACTAAATTTTACTGAATAAAATAGCTTTTCTTTTCTATCTGTAGATATGATGACAGAAAATCTAAAATTCTGGGAGGCCATTACAGCCATTCAGTCTAATATAAGTTAATTATGCTCTGGAGAACTGTATCGGGTTTAATATAAAGTTTAACAGATAACATAAGATTATGCTTCGAATTTGAGCTGATTCCGTTCATTAGGATCCAAGATGACCCATTAACAAACGCGTCCTTACTATTGTATAGAAAGGGCTACGCAAGAAATTTCAGTCGATTTGGTTGAGAACTATGTGGGTTATCGAGGATACAGACAGACACATACAGGTACGCGCACAGATAGGCAATATTTTTTCGGTGTTTTCACGTTTCAGACTATTTGGTGCAAGTTTTTGTGGGGTGCCAGTGCTTATTATTGAACACTACGGTAAAATGAAATTGGGGGCCATATACTTGTTAGTGTGTTCGATACCACTGACGATGTGTCCTAATCAAACAATCAAACATTCAAATTTCCTTTTTTCTCGTTCTCGTTACTACGTATTAACAAAATGAAATTTCACATCAGATGATTGTTTGTGATAAAATTTCCTTTCATGTGATATTGTGAACGATGGATTTGAAAAAAGTAAAATATTAAAAGGAGGGCGAAAATTGGTTACTCTACGGTACCTATTGGGTAATTTTTTTTGTTTGTGATAGTATGGACTTTGAGCATCAGAAAAATTATAATGTTTTCCCCTGTGGGTGGTGGGTGCAATTGTAACAATAATTGGGGGCTTCCCAAACTAAAAGATGGGAATACTATTGATTGTTCTTAATAAATAAAACGCTTATAATATGCATTCCAAATTTTTATTTTACGGCTCTAAATAGAGCCTAGGGAGGTCATATTCCATATGCATCCAAACGATTTGAGTTGAAAGGTCTTACCTACATACATGTGAATAAAATTTTCATCTGTGCTCATTGAGAACCGTATTTTGCCTCCTTTCACACCTTTGATCAGAATGGGGATCAACGAAGGATTAAAATTTGAGATTTGTTTTTTTCGTCAAACTCACAAAAACCATTAAAAACTTATCATTCATAGACTCTAAAAATAAAGTAATAAATCAAAATATTATTTTGTGTATGCCTCATAATTGCGTAATGTGCGTAAAAATGCATTTTTATTATTCAAAAAGTGGAGCATAATAATATTGCATTTTGCACAAATTCAACATCAAAATATTTTTCATTTTCCCCTCATAAACAAGACGATATATGAGACATGGCAAGAGCAATAAAAATAATGTATAAAATATTGCAGAATGAATTAATTAGCAAAATATTATTGGATCATGACTAAAACTATACACAATTGCAATAAAAAACGCTATTCTATGAAAACTGGAATATATAGGTTATGTTTTGTTCTAAAAAAAATCATAATGGCGCTTCAATTTCATGACAATGCAAATAAATAAGCAATTCTTTTGGACTGACCTATCATAATGATGTTTTTATTTTGCTATATGTCGTTTTTACTCTTCTTTTTCAGCTCTGATCTTAATTCAATTTGGCAGACTATCTGAGGGGGGGTCCTGCATTTACAACATAAGTGCGTTTTCTCCATAAAATATTCAGGATTTACAAAAAACTCGATTGATATTCAAAATATAGTATTGAGTAGTTTGACACCATCCAGAGTTTCTTGCCCCCCGTAAACCCCAGCTTTCATATAAGAATGTTAAAAAAACACTTTTTATGTGATTTTTATTTTTTGAAAACTGTTTTTTCTGGGAGGAATTTGATGTGACAAAGACACTAAATTTTTCAGCGCTAAAACAGTTACGTTTGATTAATTGAGTATCAGCATTTTTGTTGGAAAATTATATTATTATGTCAACATGCTATATTTACATAAAAATAAAACTTTACAATTAACAAGAATTAAGAAGATCTAAATATTTGAGTAATATAATAAAAAAAAAGAGGAAATCTTAGATTCCGTAGAAATAACCTCAAAAAAGTGTTTTTTGCTCCGACTACCAATTTTGTGTTAGGTGCCTTAGTAGTTGAAGAATTTTGGTTGGGCGCCTAAGTAGGTTAATTATTTGGTAGACGCAGTTGATCGCCACTGGTAATAACTTTTTTTTAATATTAAGTTTTAAATAGTTATTGGTGGCAAATGATATTCCCCCATAACAATCACCTCTCATCGTATGGTCTATGATCTTACCTATCTATCAAGTTTCTATCTTGAACAGCCGTAGATGAGAACACACAGCTGTTCCAATTCAAACATTAAAATTTATGTTTTCATGATAAAAATGGAGGCTTATTATAAAGAGAAAAAGCTTTTCCTACCCTGTAGTTCAATCTATTTGTAATATCATTTTTAATGGAAAAAGTGCTAAAATTATGACGCCATAAATGTATAAATATTTCCGTAAATAGACTGCTATTCGAAGATATTTAGTAATTAATATGATAGTGGATATTAAAAAAAAGCGCTTGAAAGGAGACCAAAAGGCGTCTTAAATTCATTCTTCATTTTATTATAGCCTTCGCATGGCTATTATTTCTTTTTCAAAATTTTCAACATAGGTAAAAAAGGCGCCTTTAAATCATTTTTATTTGTTTATTATTATTATTTTTTTTAACACAAAAATGGTGCTTTCAATTCGATTTAATCCTACCCTGTCGTTCTTACGGTCAGAATCTTTGGAAAAATATGGAACAAATAATATATTTTTCATAAATTATCTTCAAATTATGACCATACCATTTAGGTTGAGCATTCATTTTTATTATTCACTTTTACCCATAAAAACAAATTTCCAACGTTTCTTTCTGATATAAAATCTTGTTTGATTTTTTTAACTATTTGACCCGTATATAAACTGGTTCATGGAACCAAACAATAAACAAGTACACGAGCCTGTTCGCAGTCCGACATGGTTAACTTTTTTAGCTTCAAAAAAGTGCTATTTATTTTGGTCTATTTTTCAACGCAAAAAGAGTCTAAAAAGTAGGTACAAAAGCGCCTTTTAATCACTTGATAATCTCCGCTTGTGGCCCATTTACCACCCTCCACCATTGGATACTTTATTTCCCGAAATTAAGTTTGATTTTCTTGCAGTTATTGTAAATTTTAAATGCGACGAAATTGATAACTCGAATTGTAATACAGTTACGGTAAATAACATTATTGTATGATATTGCAGATAGCATTGGAATGGAATAGATAATCTATATCTAAACAAAAAAGCGCAATCTAATCAAACTGCAAGCAAAAGTGCACTTGAAAAAAGAGCAAAGCTAAATTTATGAAATAATTGCGCGGAAATGTAATTTGCGATTTTTTCTCACTGTGTGAAAATGCGTCGGTGAAGAAAAGAAATCAGATTCCAAATCCAAAAATATTAAGTAAACAACGAAAAAAAATATTAAAATAACAATATAATTAGTGACCTATATTATTCTAGCAGAGCTCGCAAAATTGAAATTTATCATCGACGATTGTTTTTTTAGCATCACAAACTGAGAGAAGAAACTAATCTTATTTTGATATTTATAAACCCAATAAATCACCTAAATGTGAAAAAAGAGGCTCGGATTCAATTAAATCTAATGTTTTCTCATGCGTACTAAAAATGCATTTTTGAAACCGCAAATATTTATTGTCCCACATTACAAATAAATTTTAAGGACGCCGGCTTTATGGTTTTTAAATTGAAAACTTGCGAGAGATATCAAAAAAATTAAAAAAAAAAATTCAAGAGATTTGTCCCAATTTTTAGCTGGTGCTCTAAATTTTAATATCGTTTAATAAATTGTGAAAAGTAGCAAATAAATCACTTTGAGTTAAATGTGAAATGATAATGAAAGGAAAACTTTTTTTATTTTCACTGAAAAAAATCGCGGATAATTTTGAACTAACAAAAAAACATCTAAATTACTGCCCTGTAAAAAGTTTACGATTTTACATTTTTAATTATGGTATTTGCAAGAAAATTATGAAAATCTCTTAAATACTATATATATTTTCCGGCTAGGATGCAATATATATATGAAGAAAATAATGAAAATTACTCGTAATGTCAAACTAATGTAACTTCAATTTTGCCACAACAAAGTAGCAAATATGTGGCAAACCTAAAAACATGTGGAAAATACGCAAGCCTATGATAAAAGAAAAAAGCTTTTACGAAAACTAATACGTTTGCCTACAGTTTTACACGAACGTGATGTGGCGAGAATGTTAGAAAATACACGCTTAATTTGAAGTTTTAAAATTCCAACTATTATCATTGTACAAAAACAAATAATTAATATGAATCTATTGGACATCTAATGGAATTCGTCAAATTAATTGGAAATTCAATCAAGTTAATTGGGTTTTTTTCAAATCGTGATTAAGTGATTAATATCCATGAAATTTTTGCTGCCAATTTTGCTTTGGATATACTTCACACTTCATTAATTTTTTTCTCAGAGGACAAATATACATCAAACTACATAAGTATTTTTGTATGTCTTTAGAAATTGGAAATAAATTTTTCAAAATTCATTGAAAATTCTCATAACTATGATTTTGGGAAAATCCAATGAAAGTCATTTCATACATATTACAATTTAAGTATTTTGTATTTAGCTAATATTTTATTAATTGCGAGGACATTCGCCAAAGAGAAAACATTACAAGAAGACAAAGCCGCACTCTGATAAGGGATGCCATTTTATTTTTGGAGATTGAATCCTTGGACGGTTTAAATTATGGATCCTTCGGATTCATTACAGACCAGTGGTTGGACCCCTGATGCCAATGACCCTACCTCAGTGATCAATATGGGCTAATCATTTGCTTTTTTGACATTAGGGGTCAAAAGTGAACATAATTAGACCAGCCGCAGATGGGAACCTATAATGGAGCTAAAGGGTCATAAATTCAACCATAGGAAATCGTCTTCCATGTCCCCGGATTTTAACGAAGTATAATAACTTGGTGCCCTTACAGACCGCCATCGATTCAGACTCCTAAATTCCGGTGACCTCTCCAGACCTTTTTTCGATCGTCCGCAAAGTTATGAAATTAAAGCAAAAATAGTAATTTGTGGACAAAAGTAGTTAGTCTATAGTTTGTTGCATATGTGGTCGCATAAATGTGTTCAGAAGTACATATGTGGCAGTGTGAAGTTAAAAGAAACATGTTTTTTTAAAATCTGCCTCAATGGTGCCACATAATGTGACAAATGTTTCTGAAATTGAAAAGCATATAGGTAGAAAATAATACAAGTTATTACAAAACTCGAAAAAAAATGACTGCCCTTTTGGCTTGATCGGTAGCGCGTCTGCTTATCAACCACAGGGTACGGGATCAAATCCGACCCGTAACGATTGAACTAATTTGCGTTTTTTCAGTGTTGTCGAGAAGGTAGATTGCTTTGTGTGCGCTATTATTAATGAATAATAGGGTAGACAAGGTAATCTCCGACATGTATCGTCTGAGCCATGCTATCAAAAATATACTTGCTGCGTTCGAATGGCGTTCGTGTCGAAGAGGTTAGTCAGCTTCCTTGCAGCAACAACTGAACATGACTTGATGGGCTCAATGAGCTGGTAACTCATTAGCATAACCATTAAAGTTGTGGTGGTTCGGAATCCACTATAAGCTGTAGGTCCACTAATACCTAAAAAGTTCTCTGAAATATGAGGACTCGCCTGGGCCTTATTATTATTATTATAAAAAGAAATGAACTGATAATCCACAAGTCACAAAACTTTACCATCAATACCAAATTATGACTAGAATATCAAAAATTCACCTCCGCCCTATCAAAAAATTAAAATTTCTTTTTGTGTTTTTTTTTAAATAGATAATTCGAATTGGAGTCTATAAGTGGCTTTGACCGACTTGACTCAAAATTGTGTGGTTGTGTCAATAAATCACCACCCCAAATTTTACCCTTCTAAGACTTCAACTTTGGACATAATTTAGTTTTTTTCCTTAAAATACACAAATCGTTGTTATGTACCCCCAAAGTAGTCTTCGACCTGCAGGCTTATAGATAATAGAGCCATGCCTTTTTGTAGCTTGATTGGTTCTATGGTTCACGTTATAGCAAAGACAGAAAAGGATCTTATACGAGCCTTTTGGATCTTATAGACCTTGCAAATCTTGTGATGAACATTGCAAAGTTTGTGAATCTTGCAAAACTTGCAAATCTTATGAACTTTGCTAGCCTTGCGAACTTTGCAAGCCTTGTGAACCTTCTAAAATTTGCAAATCTTGTGAACCTTGTGAACCTTGCGAACAATGCTTTACTGATTTTTTGGATTTATGAACCTTGCGGACTTTGTGAACCTTGCAATACTTGTAAACGAACATTGCAAACTTTTCTAATCTTGCGAATCTTACGATCCGACCTCTGTACTGACGTCACTGAATTTATTGGATTTCTTAAGGTCTGAAATGAATTTTGTGACAGAAAATCCCAGCTCGAATTTTCGGTAAGAAAACTACAACTTTTCTTTTTTTTTGTTGGTGGTAGATGGTAAAGTAAAAATAAATTTGAAAGATGATTTTAAGTCAGAATGCTACCACCATGCTGCCAAACTGAGGCGTCAAAAGCATTAAACAGGAAAAAACATTTATTAACGATGTTTTGAAAATTTACTTTAGCTCTATTGACGAGTTTGTATAAAAGATTTTTTTGGCATAATATGTATGTGCCCACAATGTTGTATTGGCTTCATCAGTGGGACAAAACTGTAGAAAATAAAATGGATACAAAAAATATAGAGTACCGTAAATGTGGGTAATTCCGTCCA
>JXPH01053772.1:0-12664 GCA_001014845.1 Mochlonyx cinctipes | reverse complement strand
CAGTTTCTATCACAAAGTATAGAATAAATATGATGATAAGCTACAAAATTCACTTTGTGGTTTCCTACATTTTTTGTAGTCTATTTCATCAACCACAAATTTTTCAGTCATGAGTTTGTCGTTAGCCGTGCCTTCTCTAACAGCAATAAAATCGTAAATAAAATCTGTTATCTTGTTATGCAATGATTCGAATGTTCTGCAAACAATACAAAGTGATTTCACTGTCAATCTATCTGTCGATTCGTCTACTATTGCGCTAAAGGGCTGCTTTCTTATGAGATCAACCAGATACTCACGTTAAGTCACTCTAATAACATTTGTTGTTGTGGCTGTTGCCTTTGACCTTGCAAGTTTGAGTTTGGCTGCGATTTTTAAGTCAGGAAATCCATTCTTCAAAACAGGAATTAGAGATTCCAGAGCCAGAAAAGAAGTTTATTATTATTGCATCATTTGTTTACCTCCCAAGCAGTGATGAAAAATTTGGCAAAATTGTGCCCAATTCTAAATTTTGAAATTTTGTAGCGCCATGTTTGTGCTTGGTTGCTTCAAAAAAATCTATAATCTGAGTGAGTGCCAAATATATTCCGAGTACTTTTTCAAATTAATTTATATATTGACGATTTTGGAAAATTTTAAGCACAAGTGGTGCCCACATATTTTCCTTCCTTGCTCCCAAGTCACATTCAGTGGGAGGAAGCCCTTCAAAACGAGACTCCTCAGATTTGTGGGCATCAGATTTGCCATGGCTTTTCATGTCAGTGAGACCACTAGAATCACATTTCAAGCTACTTTTGCTTACCTTGCAATATGCGTGGAAATTTCCTAATTTCCTTGTATCAATCCTTAACTATTTCATTTATTTTCACATTCCTTATTGTATTTTTGGCGGTACCGCGTTTTTTCCTTGTCCTTATTTTTTCGTTTTACTAAAACAAATTTAAAAAATTATTATTCGTCTTATTTATAAAATGTATACTAAGGTTTACAAACCTCCTCCCATAGCATCAGAAATCTCTCATAATAGAAGATTTCACTTCATCCTTTGTGGAATCCATTGCCAAAAACTCGGATAAAATATTTTTTCACAAACTGAATGACCAGATGACGCTTAAATTTATAACAACCAATTCAAGTTGCAAATAATACTGATTTCTATTTTGCCCAGCTAAAGCATTTATAAATGACATAAATGACCTAATGTCAACATGAGTAATATGTATGAAAAATAATAGGAATTAGGAACGAACAATGCAATGGTGAAGTACGCCTTGACTAAAAACAATGTGCTCTGCTTGGCTTTTACTTTTAAGCTGAATGACGACACATCAAACATTATGTGTACCCTGCCATGGTGAGCATTTTTATATCTGGAGATTTTATCTCGACATATCTGGAGACCTGGAGGCAGCTCGAAAACCTAGAGATCTCCAGAAAAATCCCTAGACATAGCAGTGCTGAATACACGAGAGGACGTGTTATAAATCAACTATTTTCAATATAAAATCATGCAAAAATTCATGCTAAAAACGTAGGAAACCACAAAATGGATTTTGTAGATTTTTTTTTATATATGTATATTTTGTGAAAGGAACTAGATTCAGACTTTGACAAAGATGATATGTGCAAACTTTGAAGAGGATCGGAAAAGTATTTATAGAATTAACCAAGAAAGTTTTGTAATTGGAAGCATCAGGAATGGATGATATTATTCCAAATTTAGCATAGGAACTGTTCTTGTGCACTTGCCAAAAGCTGATATTCCAAAATTGGGCTCATTCCGATCACCAGAACTCGAGAATTCTGGAAGTTCCTGGTGAGCTCTTAGATCCTCACAAGTTCAAAATTTCAGATAATTCCGATCATTAGAACTCAAGATTTCCGGAAATTGTTGATGAGTTTGTAGTCCGATTTGGCTGATGAACGCTTTAGACCATTGTGATAAGCTTTTTTTTCTCTATAGATATGATTAAAGGAAGAAAGAAAAGTTAAAAATACTAGAAATTTGTATTATTTCTGAATCTAGCATATTTTCAGCATAAATTTTTCTTAGAGGACTTCCCCTTGGCTGGGTCACTTACGCGAATACTTTTTCGCTCGTTGACAAAAGTATTCGCATTCAGCTAGTTCAANATTTATTACACGCGTGCACCGGCAAATTCTTTGTTAACTTCCCCCCAGCTGGGCCATCTATGCAAATCGAGATGCAAATACTTTTGCGCTCTTTGACAAATGTATTCGCATAGGTGGCAAAGCTAGTTTCATCACAGGTTTTACACCAAAAAACAGGAGTTTTAATTATATTTCAGTAACAAAGGTTTATTTATGCCACAATTAAAAAATTTTGTACAGTAGCGCCGTAATTTATTACAGGTACGAGCGGAAAAACAAAAAAAATATACAAAAATATTCAATCATATTTTTCTCAACATGGTGAAAATGCAAATGGGCATCTTTGCAAATATAGGCAGTATACGAGTATATAAAAAATTAGCATTTTTGAGCAAAAACTCTTGGTAGTTGAAAATTAGAACATATTATTTATAATTAGTGCCACTTATTTATCAGACCCCGGTGCCAGCCTACACCTGTTGGTCAACTTGGGTGGTTTCATGTAGGTGGAGGCAAAATTAATTAGGCATGCCTAAAATTGTTAAAAACTTCTTCATGGACTAGAACAAAAACATGTTTACTAATACCAGAGCTATAACTATACATTTTATTTCTCGCCGGATAAAAATTAACCGATGAGCTCCCCTGTATCATTTTTCTATTTTTATTCTACTTTGTGCTATTGTAGAGATAATCTTATCGGTGAAGAATGCGTGGAATGTGTATTGTTTTAGTAAATATAAAATTATACTTTAGGCATAGTAGATGATGGAGCTGATAGACTGATAACAATATTAAATACTAAATAATAGTTTCTGATAATGAAACTTGTTTACTGTAGTTTTCCCTGAAGCTCCTTTTGGCTTAACTTGCGCGAAATTCAATACCCATCACCTTTAGATATCCTGTCAAGCCATGACTATTATTAAGTTTGAAGTGCGATGTTAGGAACTGGTCAACAGTTTAATAAACCAACTTCAACTTCGTATATATTCTCAGATAAAATATTTTATCTTGCGTTTATTTATCACCATATAATAGAATATAAAATAAACGCTTTATAAAAGTAGTAGTGTTATGTCTCCAGAAGGGCATCAAAAACATTTATTATCTCTATAAGAGAGGCTCCAAGTTATGCCTACCACTGTGTTGGTTATGCTTACCACCCGATCATTTGCCTGGGTTCTGTCGCAGAATCAACCTAGTAATGTACGGACCACAGCCGCTCATTTTTAATTTTTTGGTCACTCATATTTTATTTTTTGCTTCTCATCTCTTATCTTTCTTTTGGCTGCTTAAATTCAATTTTCGGCTGCTCAAAAAAAATTGCTCAATTTAAAAATTTTCAACGACCACTTTTAAGTTTTGGCTTTCCACTTTTAAGTTTTGGACGCTCACAATTTCGAGAGCCTCAATATTATCACTACAGTAAAATCCACTAGGTTTTGGGTTCGATTCCCGGTACAAACTGCTGTGTTCTATTAAATTAGATTGTTGATTTTTAGTTTGGGATGAATCTGAATTGTCGATATTTCTACAAATAGAACACAGAATAGAACGTAATAAATATTATTTAAAAATGAATTTTGGTAATTCAATTTTTTTGGCAATTCTGCAAATTTCGATATTTTGGGCAACCCAATTGGACTATTATTTACAAAGTTATTAAGGTTCAAAGACGATTACATACCTCAAAAGCTCGTTTTTTAGATTAGATGTAGATTTGTTATGATATAACTTGGTATCCTGAAAAGATATCACCATAATCTTACCAAAATAGTAGAGAAAAGGTTGGCGCGCATGTTGATAGCTAAATTTATATAGATAGCAATTTTATCGGACCATTATTTTCGAAGTTATAGCCAAAAATACATAGAAATGGAGAAATTTGACCAATTCTTTTAGTCCTTGGTCCTCGCTTTGGTCCCATCTTTTTTTTTTAGATATTTCGCCAATCTTGAGTTCGGTTTATTCACATTCAAAGACCATTACATGACACCAAAAAAATTGTTTTTCCTTTTTTCAGGAGAAGGAAAGGTGTTTTAGAAAAATTTCTAAGAACTTTTGATGAATATTAAATATTTTGAGCCCTTGTTCAAACCGGAGTTTTATTTCTTTAGTTATAGGCAAAAACCCGTTTTGTTGAAAGTTTTCATTATTATACGGGTATATTCCCGTTAATTGTAACTACATTTAATTCCGAGTTTTCTTGGGAATTTTCTAGTCAATTGCAAGAAATACAAATTAACGAATTTCTCTGCTATCTTGATCAATGTAATTTCATTTTCTCTAATTGGAAGTCGGTCCCGAGTGACTTCCAATTGACGCGAACATATTCGTATTTATCCAAATTTGTTATATTTATTTTATATTTATTAGGGTCTTACTAACCTTCGCTTTTATCGTCATTTCGGTTAATTTGGTTTAGGAATTCAATTTCAATTTAGTCAAAGACGATATGTTTATAATTTCAGCAATTTTGAATGAATACTTTCCGGGTTATACAAAAAGAATTTCTGGCATTTGGAAGCACCACGAAGGGATAATACTACACTTAATTTCAAATAAGAACTGTTTTCGGACACTCGACCAAAGCTTGTTTTTCAGTTTTCATCGTTTTATTTCTCAGAATATCTTTAAATATCTGGCGCAATTGTATGGGAGCCCTCAGACAGATGCTGTGAACCAAATTATCCCATTTGTGCTTAGAAAACATTTCGACACAAGTTTTTGGCTTTAATGTCTTTCCAATACATTTCTTTTGTTATGTAGCAGTTGGTCGAAGAAATGAAAAAATGAAAAATATACATAAAAATATTATAAACAGAGTATATTAAAACGTATAATCTACATCTTGAAACGTTGGAATGCTAAACTCTGACGGGCATCAACATTCTTACAGTGAGAACATCCATAGAAAATGCGATCAACCATTTTATGGATGGGAAATTCTTTTACATTGTTTCAATCTCTATCAAAGAAAAGAATACATAAAAATTAACATTTTTTCGTATACAGTGTCATATTTCCTAATATTCTTGATTTATTAAACAAAAAGAGAGAAAAAAGAAGAAATTAAATTAAGTTAAATGCGAGCAGCAAATAATTGTGGGAGTTATTCGTGCTATTCCACAGAGAGTCCCATTCAATTTTCGACACCATGATCAGAATAAAAAATAATAATAACGTAAACAATTCACAAGATGAGATGTATATGGTTATGCTCTTTTACTATATATAACACATTGTACATTGGAATGGAATGATGATGTTTTTTCCTCTATAAGTAAAGCAGAAGATTTTCTAGTATTTTTTTTGACGAGATATATAGTGGCAATAACAAACAGGCGCAATAACAACAGCAATGGAATGGAATGTGAACACACACAACCATACCCACAATATTCAATTTGAGAAAAAAAAACTTAATTGTATAATCTTATAGTTTAAATAAAATTATGTAGGTATTTTTATAGTAGTGTTTTTACCCAATAGTGTATACAGCAGAAAAATAGGTATATAAAATATTTTAATATAATATTTCTTACTAGTGTCATTATATTACCGTATTACTTCCTGCAGCCAATGGAACCCATACATTCTTGTGCTATTAGTTATATTCATACTCTCAGAAAAAACAACGACAAATATAAATAAATCACACTTTTCCATCTTTTTTTACCTTATCTTCTCTACCCTCCATATATCTTTAGAAGAAAAGCTTTCGCGACTAATATAAAAATAGAAGTTTTGGTCACTTGACAATTACAGTATCTGGGGAGTATTGTTAACGAAGACGGCGGTGCATCTAAATATGTTGAACACAGGATAAATAAAGGGCATGGTGCATTAATCATCCTTAATCATATATGACTATTCGATTTATAGTAATAGAACTAAAATCAACATATTTAGATCATGTGTACTGACTGTACTGTTGCATGGTCTCACGGCTCGTCACAGAGGACATAAAACGAAAAATAAAAGTCTTCCTTCGTCAACCGTTGTCTTCGCAAAATCACGTATCTTTTGGCCACGCCGCATCACCAATGAAGAATTGTGGCAAAGAACAGGACAAAAGGATATCAATCTTGAGATACGTAGTTTGGTTGGATTAGGCACACTCTCAGAAAAAATACCGAAGAAGTTTGTCAGCAAGCACTTGTGGCAACGCACAGGTAGTAGAAGAAGACAACGACCAAAAAACACCTGGCGTTGCTCAACGCTAGTGAAAGCTAATGCTTTGCACTTCAGAGTGGAAGAGTTGCAGATTTTCGTTTATAAATGGGACTTGAAGCAAATGGCACTTTGACGAGATAGTGACTTCTTATTGATGACCTATGCTCTTAGAGGCAGCTCAGCATCACCGTTGGATAGGGCAAAAAGTAAAATAGTGCGTTTGCATGTTGAAAAGTCAAGAATAAATTTAGGCATCTTTTTTGTTGCTGGCGGTGATGTTAGATGGTTGGTGATCTATGCTAGATGCTGTCATGCGACTTGTGATCATTGAGCATATGACGTATACATGGCTGCTGGTTTCACTATAGTCAAATCTGTTTAATCCCTTGTTGGAACCGATGTAATAACTCTATTCTTGATGTTTTCACGGTTTACTCTTTTTTCGCGGCATGTTTGTGTTACATCAGTAATTGTCAAGGTTTTATTATTCACGACTACTGATCTCGACGACACTTGCTCTGGGCGTCTGTGTCAAATTGCTGACAACGACGTTTTTACTCCAGAACATTTCATTGAGAAGCGCGACGAGGTCTGGTTGATAGATTTTGTTTTCGGGTAACCTTCTCGTCTTTTGATGGAACCGGCGAAAGTCGGAAAAAATTTACAGTGTTATCATCAACTAGATAATTTTAACCCTTTAACTGTCAAGAATTATTTTTTACTCTTAAATTTTTCGGATGCATTTTTCTTATACAATATCTTTGTAAAGCCGGATTTTTATTTTAAATTTCTCTTTTATAGAATGCAGGGCTAGGTAACGTGGGTAATACATAAAGGTATCAGACATGAAATAACTTTCCACCGAAAATTCGATCAAAACTAAAAAATTTGCCTTAGCCTTCAACAAAGCGGTTTTGCGCCGATATAAAAATTTTGTGTGTCACATTGCCTTCTGTATAGCATTCTAATCTAACTATGTAAAAAAAATATAAACCCCGAGATAAACCCCCATTTTTTCGACTTTTTTCTGTAGTTTTGTACTGGCATATTTATATACCATTCGCACATTATTCACCACATTAAAAGTATGAGGTCAGCACTATTGGCAATATCGGTACATACATGTATAACTCAGCAAACAAGTAGATGTTTACTTACTTTAGGTCTATGGCCCTTTGTGGGACACAACTCGACAATAGTGTTTTTCTATCTCATTGAATTCCACCCAATTCTGACTTAACGGAACGGCACCAGATTTGGCGTGATGGTCTGCCTCTGGAAAAAGTTTCTTCTTGCCGAGAACAGAACTAAAGCTTCTTTTGCTTCTGATCCGGGTTTCGTTGGACCTCATCATAGCACGATCCGATCTATACAAGTTTGCGTTGCCTGATTTCTATCTCCATACTATAGTCATACCACATTGCTGCCATAATTGGATGTTAGTAAAAAAAGTTCATGATTGGATATAAAGTATTGGAAGAATCAGTTATAGTAGCAGCTGGTATATATGCGTACCAGAGAAACATAAAGGGTTAAAGAAAGCTATCTGATAATTTTGGATAATTTATACAATATGGTAGAGAAGAACTGGGTCATTAGAAGCTGAAATTTTAAATCTTAAAATTTCCGTTCCCTTGAGATTTTGGTTCTCGCAGATTTCACTGCATTCCTTCCTCTTCAATCCTCCTCCAATCTCTTCTGGTACATTCTTTGATGGATTGAAGTCCAGATAGTTCTTCAGAACTGTCATTTTTTGTTGCTCTGTCCAAGATTATTTGGAATGGGCTAAAGATGATTTGATTGGCTATTGGATGTGTCCAATCTCTTTGTTCTAAGCTTGATTTGATGATTTGGAGGTGGTTTTGGGCGATTTCGACACCCGAATCCACCGAGGCGCTAAACATTCGATAAATCCTAAGGGATTCCAAAAATCTTTGTAAAGAATATTTCGTTATGCTCAGTCCCTTGAACTTTGCTTCGCCGTTTCGGAGTCGACAGATATTTTAGGCGACCGCAAACTATCTGAATTTCACTTTGACAAACTGGAGGCCCAAATTTAAAATGAAGATTTAATAACCCATGATAAAATGGTCCCATAAATTAAAAAAGCTATACCTAATTCACTTTTCAGTTTACTCTTTTTTTCTTTTTATATTATTAGCGAATGTGTATTGAATTTTTTTTTAAATATTTTTTTTCGCCATGAATATATTATTAATTATACATTTTTGGAAAAGATTTACAAATATTTGCGAATTCATCGAAATTATATATTATGTATACGACGACACGAGAGAGATATGACACGATCGAAATCGATCGACGTGAAATGACTTTTCTCCGAATGAATTTTAATTGAGAATTTATTTATTTTACTACGACGAATCTTTTTTTTTTTAATTTTTTTTTAATTTTCCAGATACACAAAACCTGAAACCTTTGCTGACTGCATTGGTAATGAGCTTCCTTTTGGTTGGGAGGAGAGTTATGATCAGCAAATCGGAAATTATTATATTAATCATAATACTCAGACAACTCAGTTGGAAGACCCACGACAGGAATGGAAGAGTATGCAGGAAGAAATGCTGCGGGAGTATCTTACCTCAGCACAGGACACATTGGAAGCGAAAAGAGAGATTTATGATGTGAAACAGCAGAGATTGATGTTGGCGCAGGACGAATACAATCATTTGAATGCATTAGCAGCTAGCAGGACTAGCTGTAAATATTACATTTTAAATTTATTAGAATCAAATTGCTTACAATTTTTTTTCATTATAGTGTGCTCTTCAACAAGCTCATGTAGTACTAAATTTGATCCGGAGCTGCTTCGAGCTGACTTGGTTTTGGCAAAGGAACGTGTATTTAGGTTGAAGAAAGAATTGTCTCGTATTCAAAAAGAGATGACAAATACTCAAAAGGGTGTCACCACTCTTCACAAGTAATTTTTCGATAGGAAAACAAATTTTTGAAGGGATATTAATTTTGTTTTTTTTTTCAGTGTCGAACAAAAATTGAGCACTCACATTAACGGATGTTACAACATTAACGAAGCTCAAGCCATAATGGAGGAAGTCAAAAAGATTCAAAAATCACTGATAACTGGAGAAAAGGAGAAGAAAGAGTTGATGAAGAGTTTAGCACAAGTTAAAGATGATTTAACGAGATTACAGTTACGACAAGAAAGTCCAGATGCTTCCACTTTCAATTTAGCACAAGAAAGAATATGGTAAGTCACTTTAATTTTGTTAATCCCCGAAACAATATTTGAAAAAATTTGCTTTTATTTTTAGCGCCGCATCTCAAACAGATTTATCGTCAGAAAATTTCCCCCTAGGTGCTCGAGAAATGGCGAAATTGAGGCTCAAATACGACGAGTGGCGCAAAAAAGTTAAGGATATTCAAGAGAAACTGGCTTCGTTAGAGGAAAGAGTACGACCTGGTGAGGTTGAGTCTGATCAAGACAGATTGTTATTGTTCCAAGAGAAGAAGCAATTGTTGTTAGAGTATCGAAGCATTACGCCCAAGTCACGTTCCAAGCAGGAGATGACCCGCATTCAACAGGTTTGTAAGAAACTTGAATCGGACTTAAATATGGCGTACGAGGAATCGAACCAATGTATTGCCACGAGACTCAAGATTCACGAAGAGAAACAGCTTTTACTTCAAAAACTTTTGGATGCTTTGAAAGAGGTGACGCATTTGGAGAATCAATTGAAATCTTTGTCAGCTAGCACACTATCAATAAGTAGTAGTTCAAGTCTAGGATCTTTGTCGACAGCCAGTAGCAAAGGATCGTTGAGTGGACTCAGTTTCACTGACATTTATGGCGATCCACTCTCAACAGAGCCACATATCGATATGGTCGATATAAATAGAAGAGTACAAAGACTATTTCATCCATCTTCCGACGTGTCTCTTTCGCCAAGAAGCAGCCTTTCGATAGAGACCCCGCCAGCTTCACCAATGAAGACGGAGAATAGTTGCGAGCCAATGTATCAAAACACAAACAATTTCATCTTGCCAAGTTACAGTGATTACAATTTGGATAGATTCAGACTAGAGGAGCAGCTACAAGATCTAAAAATGAAACAATCTTTAGGAATTGCACCGCTTTCACCAATTTACGAGAAGCCATCATTTTTGGACATCCCTCCAGCCGTTATTTTAAGTCGATCTTCATCAACATCCAACACGCGATCAGTCTCAACAGCCGTTAGCGATGAGTCTGTTGCCGGAGATTCTGGAGTTTTTGAAGCTTCACGAGCATTATTATTGAACAAAGACTGTGCACAAGTACAAATAGGACTGAAATATTCAACTATAGATAGCACTTTTCAAATATCTATTGATCGTGCTAGAAATTTGACGGCATTGTGTCTCACAGATGGTTGTCAACTGTGAGTTTTTTTATATTCGTTTTAACGACTCTTTATAATACAATTTATATTAATTCCAGATACATTAAGGCAATCTTGCTTCCTGGAACTATACAACAAACAATTAGAACAAATTCTGTGTCAGACTTTGTGAAGCCAGTCTTTGGTAACAATTGCATAATTCAGTTATCTTTGAACAAAATTTTTACAAAGTCACTACACGTCAGAATAATTACGGTTGTTGGGCAAAAGGAGAACTGGGTGGTAAGTACTCTCCCCGTCTTCTTCGCAGAGAATTATTTAACACTTTCATTTTCTTAATTGCAGGGTAGCGCCCAAATAAGTTTAGCCGAATTTAATCCTAACGACGCAGTTAGCAAATGGTATAATATAATAAGTAGGCACACAATCAATGAATCCGAAAGCGTGGAACTTCCTGCTGTCGGAGTGAAAGAAGAATCGTCTGACGAATCGACAATCATTTCATCCCAAACATCTACATTGACAAGGAATCAAGGACAGGAAGAACTAAATGCTGTCATGGAGCTTGTCTTTGATGAGGAGGAAACTAATGAAGGGGAAGAGGAGGAAGAGGATGATGAGGAGCAAGATGAAGGTGATGATGATGATGATCAAAGTAATATTTTTTTGTTAAATTAATGAGATTTTTTTTAAATGACATTCATTATAGATGCAACCGAATTAATGATTGCAGCTTACATGAAAGTGGTAAAAGAAAATCTAGTCGAAAAGGCGGACAAAGAGACTAATACCGAATGTGCCTTCTTACCTGAAAAGGGTAGAAATCGTTTAAGTCAAGCTCAAATTAATGCGCAAAAAGAAATAGATGACCGAATTGTGAAAAGATCACAAACATTTTCTCCAAGGTAATATTACGAAACTTTTTTATGCATGCTTAAGTAAATGCTATAATAATTATATTTCGTTTGATAGTGCCGTAGCCAGCAAAACGAGATACATTTGCCGACTCAACAGAAGTGATTCAGATTCAGCCATGCATTTCCACAACACTTTAACGCCACATCCTTTCAAACGAGGAGCTGTTGAGAGGAGATCTTTAAGATTTCATAGCAGAATACCGAAAGCATTTGCCAGTAAGATACAAAACTAGCTATTAATTTTAACATGTACTATATACTATATTTGAAACGTTTGTTTTTAGGAATGCATCCAGCTGTTCCCAGAACCAGCTTAGACCTTGAACTAGATTTACAAGCACAACAAACCAAATTGGAAACATTGACTGATGAAATTTCAAGGTTGCGAGACTTAAAAGTAAAACTTGAACAGGCAAGGGACACAAATGATGTTAAAATCGCCACATGGGCGATGGAAAATGAAGATTTCCTTAAATTAGTAAAGGCAGCTAACGTGAATACACCCGAAGAGAAACATATGCAGAAATTGTTGCATAAAACATCCAAAGAAATCTACAAACTTCGCAAAACTAAAGTCGCAAAGGGACAACCAGATTTAATTTCGTTCAAGTGAGTGTCCTTTTGGAAAACTAAAATAAAGAAAGTTAACATTATCGATTATTTATTTGTAGAGAAAAAATGGCCTTTTTCACAAGACGTGGCCTCTCAGTGCCAGAATTGCCAGCCGAGATTTTATTGCACGAAGAAATGGGCAAACTTGCCGTTCAAGATGCATCAGAGAAGAAAACTGTTTCCCAAGAAACAAACACGGAAACACAAGAAGTTGGAGAAGAAGAAGGGGCTGTAGCTGAATTTGTTGTTGATAGAATCTATGGCGTAGAAGTTTAATTCAAATTTAAAGAAAAAATCCTGCAACTGAAGTCATAACACTGTGCAATATTTGTAAATAAAAAAATATTTTAGCCTTTTTTCTATTAACTTCTTTGAAACCTTTTTATTTTTGGGAATCGTTGAATTGAGAATTTGAATCACTGCACTGCCTTAAAACATTTTTAATTTTTACATTGTCGAAAAATTATTAAATATAATATTAATATA
>JXPH01053755.1:649-12845 GCA_001014845.1 Mochlonyx cinctipes | reverse complement strand
CAAACCCCATAGGCTGATTGGTATCACCTCAGTGGACTTTTGTTGGCGATGTACATGGATTTTTTTTGTGATTAGCCACTCGTCCAGAGCTAGAATCTTGACAGCACATGTAGTTTTGATAAAAATTAATTTTTTTACAGGATTAAGTGGATATTGCTAGGAACTTGATGTTTGTTTAATAATAATAATAATAATAATAATAAGGCCTATAGGTACCCTATTGGGACCAGGCGAGTCCTCATATTTCAGAGAACTTTCTAGGTATTAGTGGACCTACAGCTTATAGTGGATTCCGAACCACCACAACTTTAATGGTTATGCTAATGAGTTACCAGCTCATTGAGCCCATCAAGTCATGTTCAGTTTTTATTGCAAGGAAACTGACTAACCTGACATACACACATATACCACCACAATTATAGGTCATATAATTGTAGATGGTAGTAGGTGTATGCATATTTCACAGACTGACTGTTCTGTGTTCTATTTATAGAAATATCGATAATGCAGATTTATTACAAACTGAAAATCAATATATCTAATTCAAATAAACACAGAGCAGGTACGGGAATCGAACCCGCAACCTAGTGGATGATAGGCTAGCGTGCTAACCACTCAACCACCCGGTCGTCATGTCGATGTTTGTTTATCCTCTAATAATATTAAAGAAAATTCCCAAAACATGTATGTAGCCCCTCTTGCCACTACGACATTTTTAAAGGGGACATGATGATTCTACTCTATTTTTTATTTTCTCACTTTTTCACACACGAATCTAGCAGTGCATGATGGGGCGAAAAATGAAAAAATCAGTCAAACAAAATGTGAAATAGGTATTCAAATAGTTGCACGGAACCTTTAAACTTCATTTTATATATTCGGTTTGAAAAAGCTTTTAAAACGGGTTACGGATTCTGTTGACTTCCGGCACCATGGATTGAATTATAAAAAATTGGCAATTTTTTAAGGGTAGCTTTTAAAAATGAAGATGTTGAGTAAAACACCAACCATAACCTTTCAAAGATATTTCAGAAAAAACAGTTTTTTTAGAACTGCTCATACTTTCGATAAACTGTCATTTGTGGTGACTGGGTTGGATACTACTGTTGGTATTGTATGGAACTGCTGCAAAAAATATTTTATCTAGTTCGATGTATCTGCAGAGAAGAAGCGTGTGACATTTGATACATATTCTTCTTTTCCTCCTCCACCCAACACGATATAGTACACAAACGACATGACGACGATATTTATTGGATTGAACATTTGAAGATTAGATTGGGTGGTTGGGGTGACGTACATATTGCAATTGTGACAAGTTTGCAGTTATTTTTTCACGACAGACAAATAAATTCCATTAATTTAAGTAGTTCGTCTACAATAGAGCATGCAATATCGAACTGATGTTGAGGAAAACATAAAAAGTAATGTTTGACGTTATAGGAAGATTTGTTGTTATTTGACATGGAAGGAAATTCTGTTATTTTTTTTTCTCGAGAAAAGTTTTTTGTAAGTTTCAGTTTCCATTAACGTTATTATCATCAAAATACCAGGCGTTTACACAAAATTAACAACAAAATATATCAATTTCCATCATCCACCCTAATAATACAATAAAACAAAAATAAAGTGTTTCTAAAATATATCTGAAATTAATAAATCATAAATAAAAAGGGGTTTCTCCCAGCAGAGTGTTAGTTTCCTAAAATTTCAATGCCACATTATACGATGGTTACGAAATTATTAATCGACTCTCTGCCGCACATGCTATCGGATACACACTTCAACCGAAAAAGGTTTCGATTCCGCTGCCACGAATTATTTAATATGAATTTTTTAACATGATGTTTATGAAATTAATATTGATCTCAGAGCTATCAAGTTTCAAATTTCAAATTTCAAACTCCCTGTCTATATAAAAACATTTATCTTTTGCGGTTTCTGCAATTTGTGAAACCACGTATATAAATTGAAAAGAAACCTTCCCTCTTCCGATCCTACATCTGAAGAAGAAAATTTATATTTCGCTCGCAGCCATCAGATTTAAATTCGAAATCATCAAAATATCATTTCTTCCTAAGTTTATCTTTTATTCCCTCATTAAATCCTATTTGGCTGGGGTATAAAAAATAATCAACTAGATACCACCCGGATCCTTATTTTTCAATTTATATTTCATTTTTTCATCCTTTCTGATGGCTGACGATAAACGGATGAACTATGGGGGAGTCATTTAAAGTCTTTTCCATTTTATAGATTTTTAGCGTTTTATTAAAGCTTTCGTAAATCAATTTTCTCATAAATATTTGATTAAGCCTTATCAAAATGAGAATTTTTTCTTATTATACTTAAGGCACGCAGTCTATAAATTCCTCCTACTACATTTCCCCCTTTTCCCCGAAGCAGTGCTGCTGTCGAACCAAAAAATTATGCATATTTAATGACACTTGTGTCGTTTATCATAATAAGACACGAGTTTTGTGTTTTTTGATGTGAAAGAAATCATTTGTGTGTTTTTGTTGAGTAATATTTTTTGTGCCTTTGATCAGATTCCGCTCACAATGCTCTCAAAGTATTTTTATTTTGCTTTAAGATGTGGAATTATTTCCGTGTAAAATATATGGGTATTTATAGATATTGACAGATAACCTAAATCTTCATTCAAGGGGCTAAATCGTGATGAATTTATAAATCTGTAAGCGCGTGTCATTGAACGTGGAAATGGAAAAGATGATTTATTGAAAAAATCTGTCTGTATACTAATGTAACTGCACTGAGCTAAAGCATAACTGAAACTGGTCTGAAATGGAACTGGAATCGAATTAAAACTTTTGGGTAGCAGTAGCCTTTAACCAGAGTTTTAGGTTTTTAGTAATTTTCTACACAAGGCAAAGGTGCTGCTGCTTATACAGCCCTTTAGAGGGACTTATTGGGCACTCCTGTCCGAATTTAGATTTGGTCCAAGCTTTCAACCAAGATACCAGCGCGTAATCTTGATCTTAGATTTTTCAACGAAAAATGGATTGGAGCCATACTTAACTTCTGACCCCTAGGGGAATGTGCAAAATAAATTTAGACTAATAAATTATAAATAATAAGTGAACAGTGGATGAATATAATAACCCTACTAGGACCAGGCGAGTCCTCATATTTCAGAGAACTTTCTAGGTATTGGTGGATCTACAGCTTATAGTGGATTCCGAACCACCACAATGATTATGCTACTGAGTTACCAGTTCAATGAGCTCATCAAGTCAGGTTCAATTTTTGCTGCGAGAAGACTGAATAACCTCTTCGATATGAACACCTTCTATCCCATACTTAAGTTTTTGCAGCAATTATATTTGTTGATAGCATGGCTCTGACGAAACATGTCGGAAATCATCTTGTATACTCTATTATTCATAAATAATAGCCCGCAAAGTAATGTACCTTCTCGACAGTTTTGAAAAAAACACAAAGTTAATTCAATCGTCACAGGTTGGATTTGCTCCCGTACCCAGGACCGTGCATAAGGGTGTTTCCTGGGTGCAAGGAAACCACTTAGGCCGACAAATTGTTTAACAAAAATTTAATAAAACATGGGGCCCCTTAGGGGGCTCCAAGTTGTTCTAGGTGAAACCTGCTGCAAAATAGCTATGCACGACCCTGCCCGTACCCTTGTGGTTCCAATTGCAAAACGCTCTACCTATCAAGCCACCAGAGCAACAATAGATTAAATCCGCATAAATTTCGTCTTCAGCCTACTGGGGGAGTTAATGGAGTGAAGAAGCCAATTTCGAGGCTATTGCACAGATATGAATAATAGAGGAAACCGTTGGGATGAGCGAGCTATTTTTTAGGATCACTTGTGAGTGATCAGAAAAATATAAACATGAGCAGCGTATTGGATCAAAAATTCTTTTTGGGTGAATCACTAATTTTCCAGCTTTCTAGCAAAAATAACAAATAAATAAAAATTGTACAGTGTATTCCACACTAGTTTCGACTGCTAGAGGACCTATTGGTGAGATAAAATATTTTGCAAACCATGTATGGTGCGTTGTCAGAACAGCTAGTCAACTTAAAGTATCACGTAGTTCTCTAGTTGAACCCTTTTACCGTGAATAAACACGGGAGCTTATAGTGAAATCACTCTTATGTTAAAGGCCGGGCAGTTGTATAGTATATGGAATGACAATTCATAGTCTTGGCAGCAGCATTGACAGAGTCTGGAAGATCCATTTTATGGAAGGGTTGTTCAACTTGCAGTGTCCTGTGATACATGGGATTATCAAACGTTACAAACCTCTGTCCAAGCTCATTAAGAATATGGAGACGGACGTGGAAAACTGTGACATAAAAAGCTTGATGTCCTGGCAGCTTGTAAAGAACAAACATATTTTGAACATTCTGTGAGAGAATATTTTTCTATTCCTGAGAAGAATCAGTTTTTAGAAAAAGCCTAGACTGGCTCCGGACTTATTGGTAACGTAAAAGAGTCTATTCTAGCCAGGCTGTTAGTTCTTTCATTTCCTTGAATATTAGACGGCACCTGGCACACTCAAGATAGTAACTTGATTACAACTGGAGCGTTTTTGTAGAAATCTTTTACAATCCATTTTAGCACCTTTTAAACGGCCTGTTTGTCCAAGCAGATAACAATTAGTATATTCTTGAAAGACATTGGTTTAGACCAAAGGATTGAATACCTCCAAATTTGGGCTTCCAACAGTAAATGCCGGCTTAAGCTAAGCTTTTGCATAATTAACCGTCTTTGAAAAGCCCTAGATGATCATGCAGTTGACTTGTTATGTCACTTGAAACCCATCATTGTTACAACGATTTTCAAAATGTATTCTTTGGGAGCTAGAATGAGTAGAAGCTCTTTAGACATTGTGCTCTACATTTTGCCATATCCATGAAAACTGGAAGGTGGTCATATCATAAGTTGAGAAATAATAATAATCTTGTCATAGAAGCTCGAGCATCTTTTTGTTTCTGTCTTAGGTTCAAAAGTGTCTCTAGAGCAGATAGCAGCAGTAGTTGTCAGTAGTTGTCAAACTGAATCCGGTGATATTCAAACAATTTAATCTATGTAGGTGGTTCAGTCTAACCAGAATTGAGCTCTACTTCACTTTCTGCCACCAGATTATGGAGACCATTTACAAAAATGGACAATCTTGGAACTTCTTCCAATTTCTGACCTTTATTAGTAATTGCCGTGATAATAAGGAAACAAATCAGACAGTGAGTTGGAACCGCAAAGATGTAAATGTCCATAGTTGAAACTATTGGGATGAGTCAGCAAACTTGCAGATTATACTCGAGAAGACATAAAAGAGTGGTTTATTAGAGCATCTAATGGGATGCACCAGAAAATTGCCAACCACTTTAGAATGATCACAAAAATAAAAAAAATTGGACAGTGAGCTGGACCCTAAAACAAATATGGAACCCTGGAGATTGAAAGAGGGACTTACTAGGATAAGCCAGCAAATTTACGGACAGACCACTTGAGAGTAAAAATATTTTAAAAAAGGGCAGTAGATTGGAATCACTTACAAGTTCCAACCCCTTTAGAGAACGTATTGGTATACACGAGTCACTGCCATCTGAAGGTATTTGGGGCGTCCAGCCCAATATTTTAGGGGGCTTTTACGGAAGTTTATTTTATATTTTTGATTATTTAAGATCAATTTTTGACCCCATTTATTTTTATTTAAAAAAATCTACTATTTAAAATGTATTCTGGGGCCTTCGGTCTGAAATTTCTGATAAATTTTTGATCGGGGTCCAGTGCCGGGTGGGCCGTACCATTAAGGCGGCACAGGCGCCAGTAAATGGCCGACAAATTTCAGGTTATTGCAAAAATATAGAAAATTGAATTGGAACCACCCAAATACCAACCTCTATGGGTAGAGCCGTTGAAATAGGGTTAGTACCATGTGCTTACACTTGGACATTGAAGAAAAGTGTTGCCTATTATTTAATAAAAAGCATTAAAATGGTCCAAGTGCGAGAATTGGGTGGGAGAAGGTGCCCTTTACGTGCTCTTTAAATATGTCATAGGAGCAAGAGGGGTTACTTTCTAATGCTTCAAACATGTTTTAGCTTTTCTTTCTTTCTCCCGATAGAAAAATGCGTTAATTAAAATTTTAATAATGTTGGTCCCTCGGGAAAAGTTGCTCAAAATGGTCTGAAACTTTGAAAAATCCATCTGTGTGTGTGTCTCTCCGTGTCATCGATAACTCACGTAGCTCTTAACCGATTAGGCTGAAATTTTGTGTGGAGACTTTTCTCAACAAAAGTAAGGACGAGTTCGTGCTTCGAAAATTTGTAGTAGACCTAGAATATATTATAATATTTTTCATTTTAATCAAAATTAAATACCCTAGCACCACTAGGGTATTCTACACCTTGATTTAAGCACTCAGTTTCGTGAGGTATCATTTTAATCTGGCCTAGTGACCCGCTAAACCGTCTGGAGCATAAGTTCTGTCCTGAAAGAGTTAAAGTTTAAATTTCTAAAATATTAAATATCATGAATCAAAGTACTCTGATTTGTTCACACAAAAATATTCAAACGAGCAGCCAAGCCACCCCAACACAAAATAATGCCCCCGGGCATCCATCGGGCAGGAGGGTTTTTTTTGCTGTAAAATGAAGGGAGTGAATGTTGTAAAAAATGTATAAAAATTCAGTGATTTAAATGAATATTAAATAGGCGCAAATTGTATGTGCATATCTATCCACATATTTTCACACAATGCAGCATAAACATTAAATATAAAAGAAAACCAAAGAAAAAACATAAAAATGAGCATAATGATGAAAAATTCACCCCTTTTTTCAATATATTTTATTTCCTATTTTTATTTATGGTGCGAATTGAAATACGTCTTGACAATTTTTTTTTGTCGAATTGTAAATTGTGAACGCCATTTTATCATTTTGTTCTAGTTTTTTTTCCACAAATTTGGGGGTTGGGTGGTAAAGGGGTGTGCAAAAAAGCTTTTAAATTTTCTGTCATGTTTTTTAAAACTTGATGATGACGATGAATACAAACTGAACAGAATGAATAAAATGAATAAAACATTTAATAATTTTAATGCTGTATGCTACATATCCTCATATGTTATGCTACTGCCTGCTTCCTAGCATAACATACATTCTCGTTTTTATTTCTGTATACGCAAAGACTTTAAATTTTGATGAAATTATCGATTTTCTTCCATTTTTAAAGCTTTTTCTTTTCTTTCCTTTCCTTTCATCATCATAAAAATAAAGAATTTTTATTTTTCTTTCATCTCCTCCAAATCCTTTTATGCTGTCTCCTGTTTTGTTTACTTATGATTCAGAAAAATTACATTAAAATCATTATAATAAGTTTATTGAACAGCATCAGAGGAAAAAATATTATATTTTCGTAATAAGCCATCTTATATGTTGTCTTTTTATGTTCCTTCCTTTCCTGGCATTGTATGTCTGTCTATGATTTAAGAAATACATGGTATTAGCATTATGATTTTTCAACATTATGCTCAAGTTTTAAGGAGGATGAGGGTTGCTACATAGGAATAAAATGTTTAAGAGCCAATTTAGCATTTATTTTTTGAATGACGAAGTATTATTATAAAAATTGTGGTGATACAAATTGAAAGTTGTGCAAAAACGTAGAAAACCCCAAAGTGGATTATATAGCTTCTTTTATCCAGAGTTATCCAAGAAAGTCTAGTAAAAGCACCAAAAATTTTTTTGGGCATTAATCATATACTCAAAATTTCATGATCACTAGAACTCGAGAATTCTGGAAGTTTCTGATACCTATAAGCTTTCAGATCCCGATGCTCCAGAGTCAAACTTTATTAGGAACTGTTCTTGAATACTTAACCAAAGCTAATATTCCGAATTCGAGCTCATTCCGATCACTAGTAATCAAGAGTTCTGGATGCTTCGGGTACACAGGAGCCTTCAGATCCCGATGCTCTAGGGTAAAACTTTTTTAGGAACTGTTCTTGAGCACTTATCAAAAGCTAATATTCCAAATTTGAGCTTATTTTGATCACTAGAGCTTAAGAATTCTAAAGGTTCCTGGTACACAGGAGCCCTCAAATCCCGATGTCCTAGGGTCAAAATTTTTAGAAACTGTTCTTTGATACTTTCAACAAGATTATGTTCCAAATTTGAGATCATTTCGGTCATTAGAACTCAAAATTTCTGGAAAGATTTGATACGTTTGTATGGGAGCTCCCAGACCACGTGGCCCAATTTCGCCCATTAACGAACTTTTTCTCACTTTTGTTGAGTAAAGCGTGCATGACAAAGAGAGGACACACAAAGAATGTTTTTCAGTTTGGAGCATTTTTACGCGAGGAACCGAAAATTTTCTAATGTTACTGAATGCATATGTTTTTCTTTTCTATTCATAAGATGGGAAAAAGAAAGAAAAGCTAAAAGCGTACGGCAAAATTAGCAGGTGTGAAAAAGGTTTCGTTTCCATTCTGTTCTCTTCTCTTCTTTAATCTTCATCTTGAATAACGAATTTCAGGTTTTTAGGAAAGTTCTACTCACAGTGCCTGTGGGCGCTACGGCAGGTCCAAATTACCAATTTTGGACCAAAGTACACATCAATGTGCCAGAAAAAGAATGCCATCCGGCTGAATTGACTGAAACACAAAAAACCTGTGACACGTCACTAGCGTAACCCCTGGAGCATACATTCCCAAAAAGGGACGATGAAAAACCGAAAAACCATCAATGAAATGCTGCGTCAACGACACGAAAGAAAGTCTTTTTTGCAACGAATTCTTACAGGCGATGAAAAATGGGTTTATTTTGAGAACCTTAAACGCGTAACTTCATGGGTTGATCCAGGTCAACCGTCAACATCAACTGCAAAACCAAATCTATATGGAAAGAAGGCAGTACTAGTTTGGTGGCATCTGGAATGTTTGCTGTACCATGAGCCCCCTATACCCGGTGAAATGTTACTGGTAATCGCTACTGACAACAAATCATCAATTTGAACTATGTTTTGTTCGAAAAATTACCAGAATAGGCTAAAAGCTGCGGCAAGGTAATTTTGCTCCATGATAAACCCCCGTTACATAAAGCAAAACCGGTACAGGATACCTTAAAAGCCCTAGGTTGCGAAGTGTTACACCACCCGTCGTATACATCAGCCTTCACTCTTTTTGATTATGATTTGTTTCTATCGATGGCCCACGCACTTGCTGAGCAGAACTTCTAAACGTACGAAGAACTAGAAAATTGGATCTCTGAATGGTTTCATTTCTAAAGAAGTTTCACTGAGACGGTATCCATAATTTGTAAGAAAGATGAGAAAAATGTGTAGCTAGCGATGGAAATTATTTTGAATAAAATATTTTTGGTTTTTCGATTTCAGTTGAATTTTTTCATTCAAATGGTCGGAAGTTAACCGGCACACCTGAGTAGGAGGTACCGAACTTGGTACGTGACGTCACAGCCGATGCCACTGAGCGTATGACTTTCTCATTGTTGATGACGTCACAGTCGTTGCCACTTTGCGCATGACTTACGTGGCGTCACCGCCGATGTCACTTTGGGCATGACTTGCTCAAGGGTCAAAGGTTTAAAGATCACGGGATCAAGGGTTTAGGGTCAAGAGTCACGGAATCACTAAGTGGCATCGAATCTGACGTCACACAACAATGTGCAAGTCATTCCCAAAGTGGCATTGGCTGTGATGTCACGCAAGTCATGCGCAAAGTGGTATCAGCTGTGACGTCATCAACAATTATAAAATGATGCGATCAGTGGCATCGGCTGTTACGTCACGTATCAACCTCGGTACCTTCTACTCACCTGGTATGTGAACAAAGGAGTACGATAAGAAAGAAAATTTAAAATACTGAAATTTTTAGATAAAGTATCTTAAAAAAATTGTAAGCCCTACATTCTAATTATTGGTTAAATTTACTAAAAATAATGGTTAATAAATCTTTAAAAACAGTAATATACTGTTAACTGAAATCAATAGTTCGGCACACGATTTTTATTCAAAACGCGTTAATGCAACTTTCAGTTCACCCATCTATCCAATGTATATCAATCTAAGGTAACATTAGTTTTAGATAATTTATCTAAAATATTCAGTTAAAGGTGGTAAACTGAAGTTTTAGATCAAAACAGTGAACTAATAAAACCAGTGGGTGAGGTTTTGTTCTGTTTTCAGATAATTGATCTTATTTTCAGTTCCCAAATTTTGTGATCTGGAAACCTATGCCTTAGATCATTCCCTGCTACTCCTGCGTCATCGAGGATTCAAATAGCTTCGTGAGGTTGTGGTAAATTTTATTATGTTACCCCGCTATAACAAAGCCTTCTTCATCAAAGAAGAAGCCTTGTCATCCTCTCCTTTCAAGTCTTCCACTTTCCAAATAAAAAAACAGCTTAATTTGCATTTGATATAATCATTCAAAGGAGCACCCGTCGTAAAAATACACTTAGTACACAGAGAAATTTGCTAGACTAAACACCCAAAACATGTTCTTCATCCAAGCACAATTAATCATTTCCACTTCCACCCTCGCCCCCTCTCATCCACACCAGCATGAATGAAGAGAAAAATTTGAAAATCATTTTCTTCCGCTCCAAAAAAACATAAACAGAAGTGAAAACACACAAAAATTTTAAGAATTTTATCTTGTTTGATATTTGACATCAAAATAATTGAACTACATTTAACTGTTTGTGACGTTTCAGCTCCTTCTTTCTTGAAACTCCAAAAAAGTGGAAAGGGGAAGTTTAGGGAGGGGGGGATGCTCTTTGATTTCATTTTGATAAATTAGTTGTGAAGACGAAGTTTGTTAATAAAACGATAAAATATTGATTCGGGAAGCTAATTTTCAGATTTTACTTTTTTCATGATGGAATAAAATGCGGGAAGGGATGTTTTTCAGGGGTGGGGGAGGAAAGATACAGTCATGCGTTTCATGCAAATTTAATAGTTTTATTGTTGTTTTGGGGGAGTCGAGACGAGACGGGTTGTTTATCGGGAAGAAAAAACTTTTTCCCATTCTATTTACTCGGAAATTTTTCTTCTATTTTGAGTTTGAGGAAGAGACGAAAATAAAGTTTGCTCATAAAAAATTATTAAATCCAGTTTTTACTCGATGTTTTGTGTGACATAGACAAAGATTGTTTTATGTTAATTTGTTATTGGATCAATTTGTAAACATGGAGTTTGTTATTTGTCGAAAGAATTTCTTGCAATCTGTTTTAGTTTTTGTTGTCGTTTTGTTAGTCACTCTCTCTATTTTCAGTTTGAAATGGAATTTTTTGTGTTCAAAATTTATTAACATGCATTATATGGGACACACTGCTGTACGCGTCCGAGACTTGGAAAGTGACTGATTCAGTCACAAATAAAATTCAGACATTTGTCAATCGATGTCTGCGGCAAATCCTTCGGATAAGATGGCCTCGAACGATTACTAACGTAGAATTATGGCAGCAATGTGGAATGACTAGTATGGAGATAGAAATCAGGCGACGCAAACTTGGATGGATCGGCCACGTGCTACGACGAGGTCCAACGGAACCCGGATCTATAGCAAAAGAAGCTTTGGAGTACTGTCCTCGGGAAGGAACTCGTTCCCGAGGCAGACCACGCCAAACTTGGCGCCGTTCCGTTAAGTCAGAGTTGGGTGTACGCAATGATGAGTGGGGTGACATTATAGCAACCGCTAGGAATCGAACGAGATGGAAAAATACTATTGACCGGCTGTGCCCCACAAGGGACCATAGGCCTTAAGTAAGTAAGTAAGTATGGGACTAAAATAGGTTATGGGGTGAACGACAAATTTGAAATCCAACTTTACCAAGTGGGAGTTAGTTAAAGCATGGAGGAGAGTGACGCTAAACGCTCAAAATAAATTATTATCTTTCTAATTCTTATTTATGAATATTTTTGGAAAACCCAAATGGTTTTAGGTTTAACGAGGAGCGATCAATAGGTACTCATGTTAAGAATGAAGAAACAAGCTTTTTCCCAACTTTCTGCCATTTCTTTAACCCCTCCAAAACCTACGATTTGTCAAACTCTTCAAAATACGCTTCTGTCTCGACGATAACCTCCTAATTTGAGCAGAATTTTTTCCCCCAGAGCAACGTTTTCATGTTGGGGAACAGAAAGAACTAGCAGGAAGCCAAATCGGGCGAGTACGGTGGG
>JXPH01053608.1:0-10456 GCA_001014845.1 Mochlonyx cinctipes | reverse complement strand
TACCCACTCTATATATGTCATCTCTCTGGTGGGATCTGAGGCTAAAGCACAGAAAAAGGACTATACAGATGACCAACTCAGAACAAATACTTTAATGAATGAATTTGGGAACTTTTTAAGTTCTCGAGTAAATAATAGGTGGCACTGATGTTACGAAAGTTTGCATGGCAACGCTTTTTCAAGTACTTCCTGAATAAATAGTTAAATTTTATATGATGTTGAAGTTACTTAAAAATTTGATTTATGTACTTTGCGGGGTTGGTTGAACAATGTCATCTGGATATTCCTTTCTGTGTCTGAAGTTTATCGCTGATTGGATTTTGACAGTTCTGTTTTCTTAATGCCAATTTGGCCAAATCCTATTTTTTAAGGTAGTAGAGTTAAAAAAGTTTCCTAAGGGTTTGTTGGTTTTGTTAGTTGATTTATTTTCTATTTTCTTTAATTCCTTGATTTCAACCGAAAAAGTTATTAAATTTGTATTTGAAGTTTAAAATTTGAGTTTTTTGAGTTTTCTGATCGTTTCTTCATTTGCCCAAAAAAAAGCTTTGCAAAAAGTTACAAACTTTTGACAAGAAAACAAGAAGAAGAAGAAGACAAAAAAGTAAACAATAAACAAGTTTGGAACCAAAAAGGAGCCAGGAAAAAACCGAAAAAGACTAATTTTACAATATTACTAAATATTGAAAGAAACCTACCTAAAAAGTGTTGAAAAGCAGAAAAACAACGTCAGCACTCAATCCTACATAGGAAAAAAGGAAGTTGACACGAAAAAAGAACAATTTGGCCAATATCCTATTTTTTATTATTGAAAAGGCTAGTTTTCTTGTAATATGTTATTAGAACTGTTTTAAAATCTTATTTATTATTCCATTGTACAGGATAGTAATTTAAAAACTTTAGTTTTGAATATAAAAATGTGAAGAGAAAAAACTTTCAATTTAAGAATAATTACAGTTAACGCGAAGTTTCTCTTATAAAAAATGAGTTTCAGCAGCTTAAGCCTCTCTGGCCTTGGGGAAATGGAGCAGATTATTTGTAGCCTGGAGCGAGGCACGGTAATTACAAAATATTACCCCAGACGTCGACCGGAAAGAAAAACTTTGATGCTGCGACGAGAAACGCGACAGGTATTTTCCTTATTATTTCACTACAATTTTGATTGTAATTTTACATTAATCGATTTTGTAGATAACGTGGTCATCTGCTAGTTCAAACTATCGCACAAATTACGAAGGAGCAGTTGAGTTGCGCGAGGTGAAAGAAGTTCGCTTTGGGAAAAGCTCGAAAGATTTTGAAAAATGGCCGGAAGAGTGTAAAAAGGTCGAGTTTAGAAAATGTTTTGTCGTCTTTTACGGCAGTGAGTTCAAATTGAGGTCGTTGTCCGTGGTCGGTGAGTAGCAAACTTAACGTAAAATATGGAATGGAATTTATAAATGTCCCATTTTTCAGCTTTGTCTGAAAAAGAATGTGAAATGTGGATGAAAGGATTGAAGTATATGGTGTCGGACACAACAAACTCCCCTTATTCCCTTCAAGTCGAGAGATGGTTGCGTAAAGAATTTTACATTATGGAAAATACAAGAGAAACGTAAAATTTTTCGCTAAAAACTTTCAAAATCTCCAATATTATTTTTACTATTTTTCCCCCAGAGTATCTTTGAAAGAAGTAAAAACATTTTTACCAAAAGTAAATTGCAAAATTTCAACTGCAAAATTAAACGAATGCTTCCATGACGTCGATGTTCGTCGGAGAAATGAGTTGGGATTTGATGATTTTACGAAATTGTATCAGAAACTGATGATACCTCCAAATGTAAACTTTTTTGTTATTTGTTTAAGATTGATAAAATAAAGAATTTTGCTTTTCAGACCCTCCAAGACTGTTTTGACGGCCCATTTTTGTACTCTAAAAATAATCAAATTGTAACGCTTCAAGAGTTCCAAAAGTTTTTGAAAGATGAGCAAAAGGATTCGATGGGAAATGATGAGAAAGCTGTTTCTAATTTCATACGGGAGTATGTGCAGGATACACAGAGGGAGGTTCAAGAGCCTTACATGACGATACAAGAGGTATCTTTTTATTTGATTAACCTTCTGGTTCGGAAAAAAAATAAAATTTCAAAAAATCTTTCAGTTTATCGATTTCCTCTTCTCCCGGCAAAATGAAATCTGGGACAAGGAGTACGATAAAATTCATCAGGACATGAATCGTCCTCTGGCGCATTACTGGATCTCATCCTCACACAACACTTATCTAACGGGGGACCAATTTTCCAGTGAATCTTCAACAGAAGCATATGCACGAGCCTTGAGGATGGGCTGTCGCTGCATTGAGCTCGACTGTTGGGATGGTCCAGACAATATGCCGTTAATCTTTCATGGCCATACATTTACAACAAAAATTAAGTTTAAGGATGTCATAAAAACGATCAAGGAGCACGCTTTTGTGACATCAGAATATCCAGTCATTTTATCTATTGAACAAAATTGCTCTCTAGCACAACAGCGAAAAATGGCGCAGGCCATGATCGAGGTATTTGGGGACATGCTACTAACGCAACAAATTGAAAAGAATGAAGGACAACTTCCAACGCCGTACCAGTTAAGAAAGAAAATTATTTTGAAGCACAAAAAGCTCCCGGAGAACGGGCTTTGCACCGACGATAGTGGAAGTAAACCGACAAACGATGGAATGCTGGTTCGTTCCGATGACAATGAATTAGACATTAGAAACACGGTAAAAAACGGGATCCTTTTCCTAGAAGATCCTGTTGACAAAGTTTGGAATCCGCATTTCTTTGTATTGACGCAGCATAAACTTTTCTACACGGACAGTCAAAGGTATAGAATTTTAAAAGGGAGCTGTTTTGTCGATATTTATTTATGTGTTGCTTTCTATAATGTTTAAGAAATGAGCGTGAAGATAATCGGGACGATGAGTTTGAGACGAGCTTTCCTCGTCCAAAAGAGAATGTGACGAATGATGAGCTGCATTTTGGGGAGAATTGGTTCCACGGGAAATTAGCGGGAGGGCGAGAGGAAGCTGAAAATCTGTTGCGCCAATATTCGCACCTAGGTGATGGTACATTTTTGGTTAGGGAAAGTGTTACATTTGTCGGTGATTATTGTTTGTCTTTTTGGCGACAGGGAAAGCCAAATCATTGCAGGTTAGCTTAAAAAAAACCTTTGAATTTTTTTTATTGAGAAACTTTTTTATGATACAGGATTAAATTGAAGCAGGACAAAGCGATTACAAAATATTATTTGATGGAAAATATTTCGTTCGACAGTTTGTACAGCCTAATCATGTACTACAGACAAAATGTGCTAAGGAGTTCGGTATGAATTAAATAAAAAAAAAGTTTAAAATCCATTATTAAATAATTTTATTTTGAAGGAATTCTCGATAACATTAAAAGAGCCAGTTCCACAACCAAATAAGCATGAAAGTAAAGAGTGGTACCATCACAATACAACAAGAGAACAATCTGAAATGATTATTCGCCAAATGCCAAACGACGGCGCTTTTCTGGTCAGGCCTAGCGATAAAGGTCCAAATGCTTTCGTTATTTCTTTCAAGTACTACAAATTAAATTCTTAACATTGAATATATTTTTTTTATCTGTCCAATTTCTTTCCAGAGCACACAAAAAAATAAAGCATTGTCGCATAAAAGTTGAAGGCCGTTTGTACGAAGTTGGCGGGATGGATTTTGAGAGTTTAATCGATCTCGTCAATTTCTACAACAAACATCCTCTGTACAAAAAAGTTAAGCTCGCTTACCCTATTCCCAAGGACATGTTGAAGCGGATCGATACGATGAGTGTAAGAAATCAAAAGCTTCTAAACTCACAATTTGGTATAAATTTTACTCTTCCATTTCACAGGCCCCAGAGGATGCTGGAGCGTACAGCTACATGGATCCATCTTGTACACAAGAGAAGGTAAGTAAATAAGAATAATACTAATTATTAGGCTCTATTAGCCAAATGTATCTTTAAACTGCTGCTTCATGCCATGATTCATGAACTGTTAAAAGTTTTACTGACTGAAAATCTTCTTCAATATTATTTAACCATCTTTTCCTTGACCTCCCACGGTTGGAGTTGTTCTAAGTTGTCCGATGGAACGACGACATATCAGCAAATCCACCTAATTTATGATTAATGTACGTAAAAGTGTTGAAAAATCCTTTGATTTAATTTACATTTTTCATCTTTTTGGCAGATACATTCAATAATGTTATCTACCAATTTTTTTTTTTATATAATAACTGCTTCGGGCTTAGTCCATAGTTCAGTATGTTTTGCCCAAATGTACTGTTAGCCAAATGTAGAGCTGAAGCTGATCTAGATATTTTTTAAACAAATTAGGTCATCGAAAAAGACTCAGCATTATTCAGCACAAAAATTTTTAATTTTTAATTTTATTTTTTCTTAAGAAAAAAGCGAATTTTTTGCGGATTCCGCCCGTGGAACTGAGTCCGCTTTTCGCCCCTAGGGACTGTTAATCAGAAGGGACCTTGTAGGTTTTCTATCTTTCTATTCTGGATTCAGCAGATTAGACTCTGAAGTTTCAAGAACACACCGTGCCTAACAAAAAATATTTTTTCTTTCAGGTCACAGTAAAAGCTCTTTTCGATTACAAAGCCCAACGTGGGGACGAGCTTTCATTCTGCAAACATGCAATCATAATAAACGTCGACAAGAAAAGCAACGAATTGTGGTGGACCGGTGATTATGGGGGAAAGAAGCAGCACTATTTCCCAGCAAATTACGTGGTGGAAATAAATACGTCCGAAGGAAGTGGAGAAGATAGTGGAAGTGACACTCTGATGTTAGGAAATTTGCAAAAAGGAACGCTAGATGTCCATGGGGCTGTTGTTGAATTATCTTTGGGAAATAATCCTGATCTAGAGTGGATACTGAGAATACAAAATCCTTCAATGCAAAACGTTTTTGAGGTTGGAGCACAGACGAAAGAAATTGCAATTGAATGGATGAATTCGATAAAAGAAGCCGCACAAAATGCTAGCGTTCTTGAGGACGAACGCAGAAAAATGGAACGAAATTCCCGAGTAGCTAAAGAAATGTCTGACCTAATCATCTATTGTCGAAGCGTCCCGTTCAAAAACTCATCATGGGTCTTCTACGAAATGTCGAGCTTCCCCGAAACCAAAGCGGAAAAATATTTCCTTCAACAAGAAATGAAACTATTCTTAAGATACCACCGCAATCAAATCAGTCGCGTCTACCCCAAGGGACAAAGGCTCGATTCGTCGAACTATAATCCAATCCTGCTCTGGAACACTGGATCTCAAATGATTGCGCTGAATTACCAGACACCTGACAAACCAATGCAGCTTAATCAAGCTAAGTTTAGAGATAACGGTAGTTGCGGCTACATTTTAAAGCCTGACTTTATGTTTCGAGATGAATTCGATCCAAATGATCCCAACACTCTAATTGGAGTTGAGGAGAAAATGATAAATATTCGTATCATTGGAGCACGGCACTTGTGCAAAGGAGGACGAAATATCACTAGTCCCCTGGTTGAAGTTGAGCTTATTGGGGCTACCTTTGATGCAGGAATCAAGCATCGAACAAGGGCAGTTAGTAAGTATTCTCTTTAATTTTTTTTCTGAAATCCACAAATTTATCAAAAATAATTTTATTAAAAACAAAACTTAAATTTAAATCGTATTTTCTGTAGCCGATAATGGATTTAATCCAATTTGGAATGAGATTTGTGAGTTTAAAGTAATTAATCCATACTTTGCAATGTTGAGATTTGAAGTGCAGGACGAGGACATGTTTGGGGAGCCTAATTTTATTGGACAAGCTGTTTTCCCTGTAAGTATTCACATTCACTGCATTTACATTTTAGACTGAAAATAAATTTAATTTGGATTATTATTTTAAATAGATTAACAATTTACGCACAGGATACCGAAGTGTTCCATTAAAAAATAAGTGTAGTGAAGATTTAGAACTAGCAACATTATTAATCCACATTAGTATACGAGTAGATCAACAGGTATTTCTGAAGCACATTTTCTACTAAATTTTATTTATTTTATTTCATTTTTACCTCCATTTTACAGAATGGCAGAATGAATCCATTTTCATAAATTTAGTACCTTTAGAGAGAAGAAAGATGACTTTGCATGCATTTCGTAAAATAAAAGGTGAAAAGTATTATTTTGGCAATCTAATTATACAATCCATTCGCATTTTTGATCAAAAGATTTTCGAAAAACTTAGGTGAAATGACAAGAAAAAAGTTTTACATGTCGTGAAAAGTGCCTTCCATATTAAATAAAATATTATAAATCTGTGCCTATTTTAATAATGCTTCTATGTTAACTTCAGTGTTTTAACAACAGATTTCTATATACAGATATGAAGGTGGGGTTAAGAATTATTTTCGTTATTGTAAATAAAAAAAATAGGCTGACAAAAATTATACCCAATCACTATCAATATACCCAATGTATATCAAATACAAAGGTAAGATTAGTTTGCAATGTTCTCTTTCACTCCTTTGAGAAAGAGAAAGATAGAAAAACTATCTCACCTTTGGATTGATATTTTTAGTGATTTCAAATTGGAATTTAGAAAAAAATCTAATGAGAATTTTATGTCTGCCTTTTTTCAAGAGCTGCAATAACGCTACCAGTAGATAGTATGAGAACTGTCAATCGCTAGCCTTCTAAAGAATTATATTTCTATGGTTTTAACCATATCTGTTTAACCAACCACAATTATACATTAAATGTCATATTTACCAAACAGCTGAGTAAAAATTTAAAAAAAAAAATCACAATATATTTTATATACTTACCTATAGCATTGTATACATTTAAAAAATAACTTTATATACCCAATCCTAGATTGTATTTACACATTTACACACATTATTGTATGGTGAGGATAAATGATGCAAAAGTGATCAATAAATCTATATATTTGTGTCTATATACGAATAAACCTCATTTTATTTTTAATCAACCTCTAATTCCCATAATAAAATGATGAACAACTACAGAAACTAAAATACTTAAAACAACAATAACAATAAGTAAGTACACAGTAAAGTGTGTCTGTGAAATATTCATACACCAACTACCATCTACAGTTATATAACCTATGATTGTGGTGGTATATGTGTGTATGTCAGGTTAGTCAGTTTCCTTGCATTAAAAACTGAACATGACTTGATGGGCTCAATGAGCTGGTAACTCATTAACATAACCATTCCATTCTGATCATCCGTGAATTCCTATAGTATGTTCATCCTTCGATTCGTAAGATTTCGTCCACTGATTTGATGCCAAACGCGTCCACGTCCAGACTAAACAAAGTCAATTCCTCGGTCTTCATTCGTGGATTTGTAGGATCTACCTTTTTGCAGTCCTCCCAGACTGTTTTTTTTGTTTTCACCGACTTCTGGGATCGAACCACCGCTCTCCGAACAGCATGCAGAGACGCTATCCAATGCCCCATCCAGTGCACGCACCTCTCGCATATTCTCTATGTGTAAATTCCGTGTGATGTCTCTGTTTTATAGTCATTGAGGACTTACATAAAGGACTAGTCTTCGATCAGTCAGTGAATGACTGCAAAAAGAATGTAAAAAAGTATAATGAAAAGTATATGAATTTTTGAAGGAAACCAGTGAGTAAATCTGAAGAATAATTTTGAGGTATTTTTCCTCCTCACTCCATTCTCCAATCAAATATCTCGAGTGAACCATCACCATGTAAAGCTTCTCTTTTTACAATTTTAATTTATTATCATAATATCGTATCCATTGAGTGACATGTTAATTAATTGCATATAATTCTCACATTAATTATGTATATATGTTAATATATTTGATATGTAATCCATTTCATTTTCAATATATTCAGATGACCGTATCGTTATTTATGAGAGAGCAAAATTGCCTCAGGGGCTCAAACATCACGTATACACTCTCTTATACATTATTGCGGGTGATCTGTCGTTTGATTTATTATCATTAAGTATATGAATGAAATGAAGTGAATTAAGTAAGTGTCATTTAATTATAATTTACAATGAAAAGTGTTCTCTTGTGAATACCTAACATCATCGAATGTCGATCGATACATGATACTTAATTATATTTTTGGAATCAATTTATAAATATTCCACACAATCGAAATCAAAATATTTAATCAGAGCTATATTATGAACCGAACGATAAAGAGTCAGCAAATTATGTGCTGGTTATTAAAAATAGATTAAAATTCCATCTGGATTTCATATTTTTTCGTCTATACCTACTTGAATCTTTTCAATGAAATTCAATTAACTTTAAAAACAAAAATATCTCAAGTACTTGTCGGTACCTACCGACCTGATAAGCTAATATAATAAAATAGCCAATTTTATATTTAAACAGCGCTATGACTAAAACTGTATGTTTATTTAGTCTGCCATTTTAAATTTGTATATTTCTTACGATTTCTTATGATAGAGGTTATTAAGTGTGTCTTTTGTAATGCATGCACTGTGGCGTATGAGATATGGATCAAGATAAAGTTTTGATGTAAGATATCAATAATACAATTTTCATTGAATAAATTCTTCGAAAAACATGATACATAAGAAACAAAACTGCACAAGATTATAACATTATAGGTGCCTCCAGCACATACCAGGGCAGGGCAAAGATGAATGGGATCGAAATGACAACACTTGAGTAACCCTTTGAGTGGCAGTGGGTTAGTAAATGATGCTTTGTAGTAAAAAGTACATTCAAAATCAAAACATAAAATGTGGTCTTGTACATGGGCTTCTAGTTCTAGTTATGACCACTTTTAGGAGTCATTCTAGACATTATCAATTTTATCATAGCTCGATAGAACTACTGGGTGATAGTAGTACCCTTATATTTCTTTTATTTTAAGCTCTACAATTAGTTCGCGAGCCTGAAGTTGAAAACGGGATCGGGTTTGACCTGGCTGAAATTCTCAGCACNTAATACACACTGAAAATCAACATTCCTTTTCAACTGAATACAGCAACCATCGAGAATCGAACCCGGAACCACCCGTGAGATACAAGATGCAATAATTTTTGTTTGGTACTACTTACTTACTTACTTTTAACTTTATCCAACGGTGATGCTGTACTGCTTTTCAGAGCATAGGCCATCAATAAAAAGTCGCCATCGTGTACGTCAGAGTGTCATTAGTTTCAAGTCTCATATTTTGTTAAATCCAGAGCTGCCACTCTGAGCTGCCCAAGCATTAGCTTCCGCCGGANGCCATCAACAAAAAGTCGTCATCTCGTACACCGGAGTGTCATTTGATTCAAGTCCCATATATTGTTAAACGAAGAGCTGTCACTCTGAGCTGCCCAAGCATTAGCTTCCGCCGGAGTTAAGCGACGCCAGGTGTTTTTCGGTCGCCCTCTTCTTTTGCTACCTTGTGGGTTGTACACAAGTGCTTGGTGACAAACTTCTTCGGGACTTTTTCTGAGAGTGTGCTCAAACCAACCAAAATTTCTCCTACGTATCTCATGTTCTCTGCCACAATTCTGTTCTGTTCAAAAGATACGCAAGATTTTGCGAAGACAAGAGTTTTCGAAGACTTGTATTTTTTGTTTTATGTCCTGTGTAACCAGGTCTCACAACCATATAATAGAACATACATGATCTAAATATGTTGATTTTAGTTTCGATGATGCTATAGATCGAAAAGCACCATATACGATTAAGGACGATTAATGCACCACGCCCTTTTTTAATCTTGGGTTAACATCTTTAGCTGTACCGCCGTCTTCGCTAACAATACTCCCAGATACTGGAATTGAGTTACTCGCTCTATGGGATTGTTGGCGAGCATTAGGAAAGATTGAACCTGGATTAATGTGCATTTCTTTTGTCTTGCTAACGTTGATTTTTTGCTCAACTTTAGCAGACTCTCGTTCTAGGTCGTTCACTTTATGTTGCATGCTTATACACACAATACACGTCTAAGAAGGAATCTCTATAGGTCCAGAGTACGTACAGCCCTTGGGAAATCAAGCTTATCATTCAACGGGCCAACACTGTATAATCGGATACCTAATGCTATCAAGGCTTTGGAGAGTATGCACAGCTTAAAATTCCACTTGAAGCGCTGGCTTCTGTCCGAAACCCAGCTTAGAAATATGCTATAGTGGAGATTCTCAGATCACAGACCAAAGGGTCTAGGGTGTTCTTAAGTCATGTCGCTATCATACATTCTCTTCTTTTTTCAATTCTAACTAAATAAATAGACTCTATCCCAGATCTTGGTTAATTTTGCTCTATAACCTGCCAACCAAATAATAATTTAATTTAACTCCTATCCTCTAGATAAACCTTAAATTTAAACCAAGTAACTACAAAATATATATATATCTCTTATCTTATAATAAACTCAAAAATCAAAATCTATTACATA
>JXPH01053520.1:1647-12647 GCA_001014845.1 Mochlonyx cinctipes | reverse complement strand
TATTTCAAATTTGAGCTCATTCTAATCATTAGGTTTCTGGATTTTTTTTGTAAGTTTGTATCGGAGCCCAGACCCAGGACATGATCCAGGTCAATAAAAAATATAAACAAAATTTTTTTGTTCTCGTACCGGGACTGGAAAACCTTGACCCGATAGCCACAAGCTATGCTAACCTTGTTTCTCAACTATTTTTTTTAAATTTTGCTAGACCCTCATGTACCCATACTCAAGAAAAATGTGAAACAAAAAGTAAAAAAAAAAAATTGGGTCTCTTCTACAGCTCAAAACCCTAATAATTTTAAGTTTTCCCCAAATTCCTCAAATTGGTCAGTTTTGAACCGGTGGCGCGGGGTTAAACGTTATTTTAAAAATCTCAGAAAAATCAGGGGAGCTAATGGGACTAAAATACAAGTTTGAACCGGTAGCGCGGTGTTCAAACCTTTTTAAAAATTCCAAAAAATCAGGGTAGCTATGGGACCAAAATACCATATGAACCGATGGTCCGGGACACAAACGTCATTTTAAAAATCTGAAAAAGCAGAGATACTATTGGAACCAGAATACAAGTTTTCGCGGGGGTTTTTCTTGCCAAATCGCAAAATTTCCAAATCAATCCATCCTATGAATATTTAAAATTTTTCCCGAAATTTTAATTTCGATTGGTCAAAAATTGCGACCGTTGGAGAAAAAATGTACACAATCGACAAGTGATAAGTGAATCCACAAGGTCCTAGAGGTCCAAAACGTATTTCAAAAGTGAAATGGACGATTGTGATTTTTGGCTAATTTCATATTAGACTATCTTTTTTTTTTTGAAAAATTTGCAACTTCAATGTGGCAGCATTGTAGCCACATATTTAGCCAACTAGGTACAATTATTTGGAGTCCCTCGCGTTATTTTATTAGATATTTCGAGCAAGTTTTTCAATTAATACGTTATATTTTAAAGAAGTAATTATATTTAAACCCGAAAAAAGAAGTGAAAAGATTATTTTTACAGAGCAATGCTACATCTACAAATGGAATGCCAATGAGAAAAAGTTTCTCCGCTTCAATTCAATCGGGCTGAAAATTGACGGCATAAAAGTTTTCTCCAATAATCACAATATAACAGCTCTTGTGTACAATAACAAATTGTATTTCTATTTGAACCAACCGTATTTGGACCAAGCCTCGTCGTTTATCGTCTACGGAATCGCTAAGCGTCCAATTTTGAATGATCTTCCGATAAAGCCGGACTTGTTGAACCTTTTAATTTATCGCAACGAGAACAGTTCAAAATTTCAATTAATTTTCATGTATAAAAATGAGGCTGGAACTAAAATAGAATTCGTTGAAATGGACGTTAAGGAAGAGGTTGTTGGAAGAACACAAGTTGTTACTGCAGGTTTTGTTCTTTTCCATAGAAAATAATAAAAATATTAAATTTAAAACTTTTCCAGATGCTAATACTTCATATACCGCTCTACAAAATTGCATGATGAGTTTAAAAGGTATTTTAGATGTTCGCAAAGAGTTTATTGACAAAATGAAGTCAATTTTGGGGACGTCAACCTCAAAAGACAAATCGCTTCGCTTTTTGTCCCTGCTAAAGAGTAAAATGTCGATCTTTTTATGGGAAAATAATGCCGTAAAATCAATTCAAATTAATGGAAAACTCATGAACAGTCCTGATAATTTGCTTCGGGAAGTGACGTGGTTAAACATTAGGACAAAAGAGCTTCATGATCTTTCAAAAACGTTAATTTACAAGAATAAAGAAAATATTTTGATGGGGGATTTGAACATAAAAGGGAATTTAAAAGCAAACACAGCCGAAATATTTGCTGTTAGAAATGAAAAGGAACATCCAGAGAAACTGAACCGACAACCGAGGAGTTTAGAAAAGCAAAAACACGTTAAATTGTTTACAATAAAGGCCAAAAACCTAATTTATAACGGTCCCCTTTTCAAAGATTTGCTCATGAGGCATCAAAGAAATATAATTCCAAAACATGTCCAGATTCGCGACTTGTACGCCAATAAAATCACAATTTCCAGCAACAGGATCAACAATATCAATTTAAAAGATGTTTTCGTACAAAAATCTAAAAAGAAGGTCCGTGTTTTGGGGCATAAAGTGTTTAAAAACGTTAAAACGGGCATTTTAAATGCCACGCACATCAATCGCATTCCCTTCCATCCCGCAGCCGAAAAATTCCGTAATTTTATGGTTTCCGCAACGTTAAATACTGAGAGTGTAGCTTTGAAAGGTGTTTTTAAAATAGAAAATTTGTTAATCAAAAATAATATCAACAAGATTAACTGGAGCAGTTTTCTTGAAAGTCTGTATTTGGTTGGGAAGAACCATAAGATTAAAGGTGATTTGTATATAAAATTTTATGTAAAACCATTAAATTAAAATATTTTATTTTATTTAAGGGAATCTGGTTGTGAACAGTAAATCAAAAGTAAGAAATTTGATGACAAAAACAGTTCAAAATCTACCAACCGACCAGTTTTTCACCCTGTCCACAGATCAAGTGATAAAATCAAAAGTTTTTCTGCAAAAGCTCTTCGCCAATCATTTGACTACGAATACGATAAATGATATCAAGTTCGGGGAACATGTGGCGCTGTTGAGTCAACAAAATATGATTAATTGTGAGTATAAATTTAAAAGGAAATTCTTATTTTGGTAAAATATTGCAATTAAAATAAGACAGGTAATGCGCTGAAACAAGATATTGGAAGGAAAGAAAAACATTTTATGAACGTTGCTCCACATAGCGTCAATAAATTTTTTCATTTCCAGTATTACTACGCGCCCTGTGTTTTGCGTAGAACAAGATGAAGTCATTTTCACTATCTGTGATATAAAATCCAATGCAAATCACAGCGTTTTGCAACTATATTCTTCTCGAAGCTTCCTGTTATTTAGAAGAAATCCAAGACTATAAAAAAATCTAGAATAAATAAGAGCCGATTCACACAGATTTTTATTTTCATTACTGACAGTCATTAATTGACGGACCATAATTCAGTCAATTAATGAATTAATGAAATTCTTAAAAACGTAATTTTTGAAGGGTTAAAAATGACTGATTTTGCATTAATTTTTTTAAACCGAGAGCAGTTATTTCTTAAATAACCATGGCATAGCAAAAAGAACATTCCAATGGACATTTTTATGGCTTAAGAAAATAAAAATCCCGGGATCCGACCATTAGGCCAACGTACATTAGGGCTAACGTACATTAGGCCAACACTTTGAGGCCTAAACGTACATGAGGCTAAAACATACATTAGGCCAACACCGTATATTAGACCAACAGTACAATACATTAGGACAAACGTACATTAGGCCAACAGTACTTTAGGTCAACCGTATAGTAGGCCAAAACTTAATTAGGCCAACATTTATAAATTTACGACCGGGTGTTTGAGTGGTTAGCACGCTAGCCTCGCATCCACTAAGTTCCGGGTTCGATTCCCGTAGATCCTACTGTGTTTAATTGAATTAGAATATTGATTTTCAGTGTGTAATAAATCTGCATTATCGATATTTCTATAAATAGAACACAGTAAAGTCTGTCTGTGAAATATTCATACACCAACTACCATCTACAGTTATATAACCTATGATTGTGGTGGTATATGTGTGTATGTCAGGTTAGTCAGTTTCCTTGCATTAAAAACTAAACATGACTTGATGGGCTCAATGAGCTGGTAACTCATTAGCATAACCATTAAAGTTGTGGTGGTTCGGAATCCACTATAAGTTGTAGGTCCATTAATACCTAAAAAGTTCTCTGAAATATGAGAACGCGCCTGGTCCCAATAGGGTACCTATAGGCCTTATTATTATTATTATTATTATTATTATTATTATTTATGTCTACGGTTGTCTCTTTTACGACACAGGGTTTTCGATTACCATGTTACTAGTATTAGATAGAAGTGCACACTGTCAAAATTTCAGTCAACCGAGTCGAAAGTAGTGCTAGATTCGAGTGANTTAAACTTGATTCTAAGCGAAGCCCTATTTGAAGGCCTTCATAGAATATTCCCTTCTTGAGGAAAATGTGAAATTTATTTGTTTGTGAAGCTCTATTTGAGTGTCTTCTTAGAATTTTCCTTTTAGAAAAATATATGCTGAGTTTAAAATCTGAAAGTGTTGGCCTTGTGTACGTTTGGCCTAATGTACTGTAGCCTAATGAACGTTTAGCCTAATGTACTGTTGGCCTAATGTACTGTTGGCCTAATGTACGTTTGGCCTAATGTACGTTTGGCCTAATGTACGTTGGCCTAATGTACGTTGGCCTAATGACCCAGACCCGAAAATTCCATTCCTTTTTTTAAATAATTTAATTTTAGTGCCAACAAAGAGCTGATTCACATAGATAGTAGATAGTTTTGCAATATTGACAGGCATTAATTGGAGGGGCATTATTGACTAAAGCAATTGAAAAAAAAAAATCTATGTAAACATGCTCTGCCTAATTTTTTAATGACAACATGAAACAATATAGATCCAGGGAGGAAAAAAATCTGGCATTCCTAGAATTCACTTTTCTGAATAACAAAGAATTATTCATTAACATATACACGAGTGTCCCTAGAAGACTTCCTTTCATCAACATCTTTGAAAAAATCAGAGACCATCCAAATCTATGAAAACACACCCCAAAATATAATGAAAGCCATTACGTTAAATATGATTGACGCACTGTACAACTCACACACCAAAATATACACGGATGCTTCCAAGATTATTAATGAGAATGACTGCGCTATCGGTGTCTTCATGGAATCAACTAATGATAAAATCGGCATCAAGCTGGCCAACATCATAACAGCAAAACTCTTAGCTATAGACACTGCCCTTGAACTCGCCTGTACTACTGGTTCCACTCATTGTGCCACATTGACGGACTCACAGTCCTCCTGCAGAATCCTGCAAAACACCAGCTTCAGGGAATATTTGATCAGCTCACGCATAACATTATTCAAAGAGCCTTTGAAAGTAAAACCTGCATCCAGTGTCTCCCATCGCATATTAATGTGGAGGGAAACAAAACTGCTGAGGAGGTTATAGAGGGACAATAAAATTACGCTATGAGATGCAGTCAACAACTTTCATTCTGATAAGATGGCAGCGTTTTACAATTGGTACGTCAATCTGTTTTCGGATAAAGGGAAAATTTTCATTGAATTCCAGAGCTCAGTTTCGCCCAAACCCTGGTTCCACAAACTAGAGTTCAAAGGCAAAGATATTAGAATGTTAAACGGATTAGCCAAAACAAACGATTACTTCCAGCATTGGCTGCACAAAATGCGCCTTAGTTGACTTTCGACATTGCAAGGAGCTGATAACACTGCTGCTCATATCATTCAAATCTAACCACATTAGAAACCATTTTGATCTAAAAACTTTGCTGCAATAATTGACATTTTCAAGCAGAGAAAGGAGGACCTCCTCCTAGACATAATTAAATTCCCGTTTGAAGCCAAAATTTACGTCTAAATGTTGTGTTTATTCGCTATATGGACCAATTCCAAGCCACTCCCGTAGGACTTGAAAGTGGCTGCATTAGCGTTTTAGGACTCCTACAAAACAAAACGACGACGACAAATACAAATACAAATCAATAATGCCCCTCCAATTAATGCCTGTCAGTACTGAAAAAAATCGATATGAATCAGTTCAAAGATTCGGAAACTAGCTACATGTCCAAAACTGGTATTATCACCCTTGGTAGTTGAATTGAATCAATAAAATGTATTTTTAGCTTTTCATCACTATCATTCAATAGATGAAAAGGTTATGGATTCAGTAAAACAAAAAAAAAGTTGTTCCAAATGTTCTGAAACGTGTTAAAAAAAATTATAAAAATTATTTTTGTTTGTGTGTGTGTCTGTCGTCATCTGTCTGTATCCTCGATAACTCGCGTAATTCTCAACCGATTTGGCTGAAATTTGGTGTGGAGGGCCATGGGGTCACTGGGCCCCCATACAAACTCACCAGAATTTTCCAGAAATCTTGTGTTCTAATGATCGTAATGAGCTCAAATTTGGAACACAATCTTGTGGTAAGTGGCCAAGTACAGTTCCTGTAAAAGTTTGACCCCAGAACATCGGGATCTGGAGCTCCTGTGTACCAGGAACTTCAAGAATTCTCGAGTTCTAGTGATCGGAATGAGCTCAAATTTGGAATATAATCTTATGGAAAGTGCCCAAGAACAGTTTCTATGTTAAATTTGGGATAATATTATCCATTCCTGGTGCTTCCAATTACCAGACTTTCTTGAATAACTCTGTAAATACTTTTCCGATCCTCTTCAAAATTTGCACATATCATCTTTGTCGAAGTCTCAATCCAGTTCCTATCACATAATATACAATAAATATGATGAAAAGCTACATAATCCACTTTGTGGTTTCCTACGCTTTTTTATTTATATTTTGAAAAGCCTGAAAAAACGTTTCTGCGAACCTTCCTGAACCTGTTATTCAAGACTTGACCATATCTATCTGTGATAAAGGATTATAAATTATTTTAAATTTAAATACGAAAATATTGTAAAATATTGTTCCATTTTTCTAATACCTTCCGCAATTTCATTCTAGCCCCCGTTCAAATCTCCAACGTCAACATTGTAAAAGATTTAACACTCTCCGAGAAAGATGAACATTTCGCTCGTCACATTGTTGGAACTAAAGTGGAAGACCTAACGCAATTGTACACAGGAAAGGTGTTCATAAAAGGATCCTTGAAACTCGGAAACATTTTCTACGATGTCAGCAAAACGAAGATTGTGTCGAACGGGATGCTGTTTGATCCAAATGTTCCAAATAATTATTGGATGAAGAGTTATGAGCAGGTATTTTAAAATATAAAATTAGTATTTGGTAGTAACAGAGTAAAATACCCAATAGTTAGCAGTCGTCGTTTTTATCTTTTCTGATTTTAAATGTAGTTTTGACGACTTGCTAACTATTGGAAATTTTATCTTAACTACAATTTCGCTCTGTAGAATTTCATCGACTTCAATTTCCTAAATAATGTGGAAGCAACGCAGATACTTTCATCTTTTCTAAATGGACATCCTACCGCGCATCATTTGCGAAGTTCGGGTGAAAATTTGCAGCACGTGTCGTTAGCATTGAATAAAGGAATTGTTGCCGGTCACGTTATTATTGAGGACGCGTCAAATTCCAATTTATTAACGAAAATCAGTGCAAGTGCTGTTCGAAGAGGAGCTTCAACGTTGATAACGGGAACAAAAACGTTCACAGGGGAATTGAAAATAGATAATTTGCAAACAAGCTTCTTGGATTACATACAAATCAGTAGTTTGGTGCATTTAAATTCAACAGAATTACATTTCAAAGGAGCAAAACAGTTTAGAAACATTGAACTCTTCAACTGCTATTTGAATGTGAGAACGCCAAATTTGTTTGTTGAGAACTATAATCAAAAGAAACTGGTCGACTTTTTCCGCAACTCCGTTCGAATAGACGAGAAAATAGTTTTAGAAAATGTAAATTTCAAGACTATACAATCGGGAAAATCTACTTTGAACGAGATAAACGGTCTGAAATTCTCGCAATTTATTGAAAAGTTGAATAGGCTTGTGAAGCCGACAGAGACTACGCAAATGCTTCATCTTGAAAACCTGTATATTGAAAAGGATGCAAAGTTTTTGGGGAAACTTGTCGTGGAAAAGGTGAATCACATTTCAATCGACGACTATTTGAGGCTTGTGGTGTTAAAGAAAACTAATTTTGAGGCTCCGTATCAAATTGGAGGCCATAAAATGTTTTTAGGAGGCGTTTTGGTCAACGGAAACTTGCACGCTCACTATATTGACGGGATAGAGCTACAAGATCTCTTTCACAACACACTTCTCAAATCAAAAACGCAAACAATAAACTCTGTCTGGTATTTTGATGCAATTAAAACGAAATATTTGAAGACGAAAGAAATTAACGGGATTCAAACGAAAATGTTGATTGACAAAAAGATGGAGGAGATTAAAGTGTACACAGATCTGATTGTGGACACGGTGAACGTGCTTGGTAATTGTGGAGGCGTTTTGCAGCCCGAAATATTTGAGATTGAAAACAGTTTTCGAAGTCCTGGTAAACATTTGCTGAAAAATTTGAATGTTGATCGCAATGTTGTCATTAAAAATTATGCTAAAAAAACAAAGCTCTACGACGTCCTTGTCCTTTCCGTCACAAGTCAATCTCCCGACAATCACGAACAAATAATTACGGGAGAGATTCTGTTTAAAAATCAATTAAATATGTTCACCTACATGCAGCTAGACTACCCTTTGATTAACGAAAAAATTGATTTACTGGGAATTGTGATGGACAGTTTGAAGAAGAACCAATTAAAGAAGCAAATTGTGACGGGAAAAAAGATTTTCAAGAATCCTTTGATCATAAGACATTCGCTGATCGCAAATAAATATTTGGAAACAGCGAGGGTCAATAAAATTGATTTGGTCCATTTGAATAATACGATTTATCGTGCAGCTGCCGATCAATTTCATGAAGTTCACGGCTTTAAAACATTTGAAAAGCCCGTTTACATCTTTGAATTGCATACGAATGGGCAGCTTCAACCAAACACATACGTAAACAATTTAGTTTTTATGTCCCAAATAGGAAAAGGGATTCCAACGCACCTATTCGTGGACAAATTTGTTGTGAAACGGAATGTTAAACTCACCACAATCAACAATTATTCGCTCCAATACTTCTTATCGAAAATAATTAGGAAAAAGGGAGATTTGAAGCAAGATGCTGTAGGTTCCTTGACGTTTGAAAATTTAATTATTACGGGAAGTGGGTGCCACCTAAATTCCATTAACGGCGTCAAAATTTCCGACATTGTCCTCCTCGAATCGAACGAGCATCAAATGATTGTTGGGGAGAAAAATATACAAAACGGAATGTTGAACATAAACGGTCCTACAGCAATAGTTTCAATAAATAAGGACGATGTCCTCGATTTGTATAAAAACACAATCTTGTTGCACAATCACGATGTGCAACCGATTAAAAAACTCATTTTGAATCAAGAAACAGTTCTGGAAGGTGGATTAGTTGTACAAAAATCGATTAATAAGCGACCGATTCATGAAATTCTTGATGTCCGCGTCCCATCTTTAGACCAGCTGCTTCCTTTAACTCCTTCTGTACGGCAACAGCTTCATCATCTAGATACGGCGACGAAAAAGTATAACCGTAAACGACTTTTGTACATTGATTATGATCCCGCGGTGGAAATTGTTTACCACAACCCGACTAGTCCAAGAAGCGCTTCACAATCATCCCTAAAAGAAGATGAACACGATTTTTCGGTAATGCTTCCGTCCACAAACACGGCACTAGATGTTAGCCTAAAAGGAGCAAATCGTCTTTATGTTCAGAAACGAGAAAATTTCCCAAACACCACAATAAACGTCAAAAAGCACGATTACAATATAAAAATATTGAAAAATCCTGCATCAAAATCCGCGCTCATAATTCACGATGAAAAACATCCGTCTTCTTCCCCTCGTCCCCATTCCAATTCAACCATAGTAGGCGCTTCGGTGCCAAACATCTTCAACATAACCTTCTCCGACCAAATCCTGAACGCCGAAATCATGTACGAGAAGGAGAAACAGCCCATCATCGTGATAATGTTCGCCGACTACCGAAATCCTGTCAACAAAAGTATCCGAGTCTACCAATTTAACAGTTTAAAAAATAACTTGATTCAGAAGCAAACGATCAAATTGCCAACAAGTTCACGAGTGCAAACTAATTTCCAACTGTTGCATGTGCGAAAATCACTGAAAATGCTGTTGATTTCGATCAAAAGCGTTGATCAGTTGCTGCAAAACAGTTTCAAAATGTACGTCTACAGTTTCGAGAAGAATAAATTTGCCCATTTGAAAACTTTGAACGGAGATTACGATTTAATTACGGTGACAGCAGTGATGACTGGTGGAGAAGATGAGATTATGGCGATTGTAAGTAAGGCGGGGACGAAACTGGTGACCATTTTCAAAATTGTCAACGGGGACTTGAAATTGTTCCAGAAGATTTTGTTTGATGCGACTATTACTTCAGTGGAGTCGTTCTATATTGGAGGTGAGTGCGAATGGATTTGATTTTTTGAAGAACCTAAACTGCCCCAAAATAATTATTTTCTTCTTCTTCTTCGTCGACTTTTATTTTCTGGCCTGTTTGAAATTAATCCTGCGACGGCCAAGCTGGGTACACAAATATAAACACCCATGGGGTATTTATAAATAATTATTTTCTTAGGTACCCAACTAATATGTAAAATAGGGATTAGGTAAAAGGCCAATAAAACTGATTTTTTTTAACTAGGCACTAGGGTGAAGCGGATTCGCGAAAATGAGAAATTCAAAAACATACCCCCCAAAAAGTTGCCATTTGGTCCAAGGATCATCCTTGAATGTTTTCAGATTTTTCGAATTTACCGTTATGTTAATTTTGTACTTTTCACCAAAAATAATGATCTTTTTAAGCTACACTAGCTCCTGCTGGTTCGACTATCTTGAAATGTTCTAAGAACATGTAGACATTTTATTTACAAACACATTTTGAGCTCTTGTTGACTCTTATCGTACCACTAGTTCTTTAGATATTTCAAATTGACCGTTAGTCTCTCAAAATAGTTTGTATGAAAATCGGAAAATTGGAAAATCAATTAGGACCAGAAAAATTGGTATCCAGGGTTTTTTGGGATGCTGAATNTTTTTTGGGATGCTGAATCCAAATTTGACATCATTGGAAAAAATGACCTGTAAAAAGGGGTCAAAGTGACAAAATTTCGTTCATTGGTTCCACTGCACATTGGGACAGAATCTAAATTCTACTGTATTAATTCGGTAACTTCAAAACCTTGAGATATAGATTAAAATGATGTTCTGGAGTTATCCAGGATATTAAATTTTACATTTACTACATCTTTTTGTTTTTACATACCA